>WNWK01051012.1:0-12630 GCA_009830355.1 Cherax destructor
AACAAAGTTATAATCCTTCCCAACAGCCAGGTTGCACTTAACGTTTCTAAAGTACTGCACAAGCTAACACTAGAGTCGCCATCGCATCCAGCACTTCAATAAAGGATTTAACAAGGAGAAAATCGAAGCTCCATGAACTAGTCAATGCAGGAGTTTACACTATACCTTGTGGAGGCTGTGACAGGATATATGTAGGTGAAAAGCTTGGAACCTCGAAACACGCCTCAATGGACACATTAATGCATGTTTTCCAGGTTTATAGAACAAAAGTTAGGATAAGATAGGTCCCCTTAAAAATAACTTTGGGCATCTTACTGACAAGGAGAAATGATATGTGCTCTATTTTAATAATTATTTTCTCTCGGTTTTCACACAGGAAGACATTAATAATATGCCAGTAATTAATTTTTACAGAGGCCCAGAAGAAGATAAATTATGTAATATCACAGTCACTAGCAAATGATTATGAAACAGCTGGACCGACTGAAACAAAATAAATCGCCGGGTCCTGATGAGCTTTTTGCAAGGGTTCTTAAGGAATGCAAAATGGAACTCTGTGAACCAATATCTAACATTTTTAATTTATCTCTTCAAACAGGTGTAGTGTCTGATATGTGGAAGATGGCTAATGTAATTCCTATTTTTAAAGCAGGGGACAAGTCACTACCGTCAAACTACCGCCAATAAGCTGACCTCAATTGTAGGCAAATTACTAGAGTCAATTATAGCTGATATTATTAGAAGCCATCTAGATAACCATAATTTGATTAATGATACCCAGCATGGATTCACGAGGGCCGTTCCTGCCTATCTAATTTATTAACCTTCTTCAGTAAAGCTTTTGAGGCTGTTGATCACGATAAAGAATTCGATATTGTTTATTTAGACTTTAGTAAGGCTTTGATAGAGTACCGCACCAGAGACTGTTAAAGAAAGTGGCAGCTCATGGCATTGGGGAAAAGTGCTGTCATGGATCGAGTCATGGCTCACCAATAGGAAGCAGAGAGTGTGCATAAATGGGGTTAAATCCGAATGGGGACTTGTAACAAGTGGTGTTCCACAGGGATCAGTCTTAGGCCCATTGTTATTTATAATATATATCAATGACCTTGATGAGGAATTACTAGTGATATGAGCAAATTCGCCGACGACACGAAGATAGGTAGGATAATTGATTCAAACATAGATGTCATAGAACTTCAGGAAGATTTAGACAAACTTAATTCGTGGTCAGAAAAGTGGCAGATGCAGTTCAATGTAGATAAATGCAAGGTTCTGAAGCTCGGGAGTGTCCTAGCCCAAGCACTTATAAGTTAAATAACGTAGAACTTAGCCATACAGATTGCGAGAAGGACTTGGGGGTGATGGTAAACAGCAACCTTAAACCAAGACAGCAATGCCTAAGCGTACGTAATAAGGCAAATAGATTACTGGGATTTATATCAAGAAGTGTTAGCAACAGAAGTCAGAGGTTATATTACAGCTTTATACATCATTAGTAAGGCCTCACCTAGATTACGCAGCTCAGTTCTGGTCTCCATATTACAGAATGGACATAAATTCGTTAGAAAACATTCAGCGTAGAATGACTAAATTAATACATAGCATTAGAAATCTTCCTTACGAAGAAAGATTGAAGACCCTAAAATTACATTCACTTGTAAGACGTATAATGAGGGAGACATGATCGAGGTATACAAGTGGAAAATGGGTATTAACAAAGGGGATATAAATAAGGTCTTGAGGATATCTCTCAAGAGAACCCAATAATGGATTCAAGTTAGATAAGTTTAGATTTAGAAAGGATATAGGAAAGTATTGGTTTGGAAATAGGGTAGTTGATGAGTGGAACAGTCTGCCTAGTAGGGTTATTGAAGCTAGGACCTTGGGTAGTTTCAAATTTAGGTTGGATAAATTCATGAGTGAGAGGGTTGGATTTGAGTGGGACTCCGTGCATGAGTGGGTAGAATTGTCAAAGCTTATTTCTTGGGTAGCTTTGAAAATTGGGTTGAGCAAATATTCTGTTAGTGGGACGGATTGTGAAGGACCTGCCTAGTATGGGCCAACAGGCCTGCTGCAGTGTTCCTCCTTTCTTATGTTTCTTATGTTTCTTATGTTCCTCCTTTCTTATGTTCTTATGTTCTTATGAACGATAACTTGAACAATGCCTGCGTACAACACAGGAATTCCGCCAGTCACCTCATGAAATTCAGGGACACCCGACTAGTAATCAAAGAACCTAATTTCCACAGACGTAAATGCCTTGAATCATCATTAATCGCTGTTTCTAACACAAGTAAAATAAAGGCAGCTTCATCATCTCTGAAGTCTTAGCAAGAATCCTCCTCAAAACAGTAAACGCTGCCATCACATAGTTGCTGCTGATACTACATATGAACATAAATGAGGAGGAACACTGAAACAAACCTTCTTAAATACAACCAGAAATATTTGCCCAACCTATTTTTATGCTACCCAAGTAATAGCTTTAAAAACCTTTTTACTCAAGTACAAGCTGACTTGAAGAAGAAGATAAATTATGTAATATCACAGTCACTAGCGAAATGATTATGAAACAGCTGGACCGACTGAAACAAAATAAATCGCCGGGTCCTGATGAGCTTTTTGCAAGGGTTCTTAAGGAATGCAAAATGGAACTCTGTGAACCAATATCTAACATTTTTAATTTATCTCTTCAAACAGGTGTAGTGTCTGATATGTGGAAGATGGCTAATGTAATTCCTATTTTTAAAGCAGGGGACAAGTCACTACGTCAAACTACCGCCCAATAAGCCTGACCTCAATTGTAGGCAAATTACTAGAGTCAATTATAGCTGATATTATTAGAAGCCATCTAGATAACCATAATTTGGTTAATGATACCCAGCATGGATTCACGAGGGCCGTTCCTGCCTATCTAATTTATTAACCTTCTTCAGTAAAGCTTTTGAGGCTGTTGATCACGATAAAGAATTCGATATTGTTTATTTAGACTTTAGTAAGGCTTTTGATAGGGTACCGCACCAGAGACTGTTAAAGAAAGTGGCAGCTCATGGCATTGGGGAAAAGTGCTGTCATGGATCGAGTCATGGCTCACCAATAGGAAGCAGAGAGTGTGCATAAATGGGGTTAAATCCGAATGGGGACTTGTAACAAGTGGTGTTCCACAGGGATCAGTCTTAGGCCCATTGTTATTTATAATATATATCAATGACCTTGATGAGGGAATTACTAGTGATATGAGCAAATTCGCCGATGACACGAAGATAGGTAGGATAATTGATTCAAACATAGATGTCATAGAACTTCAGGAAGATTTAGACAAACTTAATTCGTGGTCAGAAAAGTGGCAGATGCAGTTCAATGTAGATAAATGCAAGGTTCTGAAGCTCGGGAGTGTCCATAACCCAAGCACTTATAAGTTAAATAACGTAGAACTTAGCCATACAGATTGCGAGAAGGACTTGGGGGTGATGGTAAGCAGCAACCTTAAACCAAGACAGCAATGCCTAAGCGTACGTAATAAGGCAAATAGATTAGAACATAAGAACATAAGAATGGAGGAACACTGCAGAAGGCCTACTGGCCCATACAAGGCAGGTCCTTATCAAAACCACCACTACCTAAAAAATTATTCCCGTACTCACGACACAAATCAAACCCAGCCCCTCCCACTCATATATTTGTCCAATCTCTTTTTAAAGCCACCCAAGGTCCTAGCCTCTATCACAGTACTCGGAAGATTGTTCCACGCATCTACAACTCTGTTCGAAAACCAGTACTTGCCTATGTCCTTTCTAAATCTAAATTTATCCAATTTAAATCCGTTATTTCTCGTTCTTACTTGGTTCGA
Organism: Cherax destructor; assembly: GCA_009830355.1. Lineage (NCBI taxonomy): Eukaryota > Metazoa > Arthropoda > Malacostraca > Decapoda > Parastacidae > Cherax > Cherax destructor. The sequence continues at coordinate 3,854 of WNWK01051012.1, forward strand.
TATCCTCAGTATTTTATTAATATCCCTTTGTTTATGCCCATCATCCACTTGTACACCTCGATGATATCTCCCTCATTCTACGTCTCTCCAAGAGTGGAGATTCAACGCTCTAAGTCTATCTTCATACGGGAGATTTCTTATACTGTAAATCATTTTAGTCATTCTTCTTTGTATATTCTCCAATGAATCTATATCCATCCTGTAGTAAGGAGACCAAAACTGAGCTGCATAATCCAAATGAGGTCTCACTAGGGATTTATATCAAGAAGTGTTAGCAACAGAAGTCCAGAGGTTATATTACAGCTTTATACATCATTAGTAAGGCCTCACCTAGATTACGCAGCTCAGTTCTGGTCTCCATATTACAGAATGGACATAAATTCGTTAGAAAACATTCAGCGTAGAATGACTAAATTAATACATAGCAGATTACAATACATTAGCAGATTACAATGGACTTAGAGAACACTTACAATCTGTGGACTGGGGTAATGAAGAGAGCTATCAATATGACAGTTTTCTGAACACTATACATGCTGCCCAAAGAACATTTATCCCATATAAAGAAATTAGATCGAATAGAAATGACCCAAAATGGATGAATAATAGGCTCAAATATCTTTTAGGGCAGAAGAAAGGAATTTATAGGCGTATCAAAAGAGGTGAGGGTCATCTTACGAATCAGTATATTGACATTAAGAGGGACGTTAAAAAGGGGATAAGAAAAGCTAAGCGGGACTACGAAATTAAAGTTGCTAGGGATTCGAAAACTAACCCAAAAAGTTTTTTCCAGGTGTATAGAACAAAAGTTAGAGATAAGATAGGTCCCCTTAAAAATAATTATGGGTATCTTACTGACAAAGAGAATGAAATGTGCTCTATTTTTAATAATTATTTTCTCTCGGTTTTCACTCAGGAAGACACTAATAATATCCCAAGAATTAGGTATTTTAGTGGGCCTGAAGAAGATAAATTATGTAGTATCACAGTCACTAGCGAAATGGTTATCAAACAGATAGACCGTTTGAAGCAAAATAAATCGCCAGGCCCTGATGAGCTTTTTCAAGGGTTCTTAAGGAATGCAAAATTGAACTCTTGAACCCTTAACTAACATTTTAACCTATCTCTTCAAACAGGTGTAGTGTCTGATACGTGGAAGATGGCTAATGTAATTCCTATTTTTAAAGCAGGGGACAAGTCGTTACCATCAAATTACCGCCCAATAAGTCTAACTTCAATTGTAGGCAAATTATTAGAGTCGATTATAGCTGATAACATAAGAAGCCATCTCGATAGGCATAATTTGATTAATGATACTCAACATGGATTCACCAGGGGCCGTTCCTGCCTAACTAATTTATTAACTTTTTTTCAGTAAGGCTTTTGAGGCAGTTGATCATGATAAAGAATTCGATATTGTTTATTTGGATTTTAGTAAGGCTTTTGATAGAGTACCACATCAGAGACTGTTAAAGAAAGTGGCTGCTCACGGCATTGGAGGAAAAGTGTTTTCATGGATCGAGTCATGGCTCACCAATAGGAAGCAGAGGGTGTGCATTAATGGGGTTAAATCTGAGTGGGGATCTGTAACAAGTGGCGTTCCACAGGGATCCGGTTTTGGGCCCGTTGTTGTTTATAATATATATAAATGACCTTGACAAGGGAATTACTAGTGATATGAGCAAATTCGCTGATGACACGAAGATAGGTAGGATAATCGATTCAGACGTAGATGTCACGGAACTTCAGGAGGATTTAGACAAACTCAATTCCTGGTCAGAAAAATGGCAGATGCAGTTCAATGTAGATAAATGCAAAGTTCTAAAGCTCGGGGTGTCCATAACCCAAGCACTTATAAGTTAAATAACGTAGAACTTATTATACAGATTGCGAGAAGGACTTGGGGGTGATGGTAAGCAGCAACCTTAAACCAAGACAGCAATGCCTAAGCGTACGTAATAAGGCAAATAGATTACTGGGATTTATATCAAGAAGTGTTAGCAACAGAAGTCCAGAGGTTATATTACAGCTTTATACATCATTAGTAAGGCCTCACCTAGATTACCTAGCTCAGTTCTGGTCTCCATATTACAGAATGGACATAAATTCGTTAGAAAACATTCAGCGTAGAATGACTAAATTAATACATAGCATTAGAAATCTTCCTTACGAAGAAAGATTGAAGACCCTTAAATTACATTCACTTGTAAGACGTAGAATGAGGGGAGACATGATCGAGGTATACAAGTGGAAAATGGGTATTAACAAAGGGATATAAATAAGGTCTTGAGGGTATCTCTCCAAGAGAACCCCAATAATGGATTCAAGTTAGATAAGTTTAGATTTAGAAAGGATATAGGAAAGTATTGGTTTGGAAATAGGGTAGTTGATGAGTGGAACAGTCTGCCTAGTAGGGTTATTGAAGCAAGGACCTTGGGTAGTTTTAAATTTAGGTTGGATAAATTCATGAGTGAAAGGGGTTGGATTTGAGTGGGAATTGCACATGAGTAAATAAAATTATCAAAGCTTATTTCTTGGGTAGCATTGAAAATTAGGTTGAACAAATATTCTGTTAGTGGATGGAATGTGAAGGACCTGCCTAGAATGGGCCAACAGGCCTGCTGCAGTGTTCCTCCTTTCTTATGTTCTTATGTTCTTATTAGAAATCTTCCTTACGAAGAAAGATTGAAGACCCTAAAATTACATTCACTTGTAAGACGTAGAATGAGGGGAGACATGATCGAGGTATACAAGTGGAAAATGGAGTATTAACAAAGGGGATATAAATAAGGTCTTGAGGATATCTCTCCAAGAGAGAACCCGCAATAATGGATTCAAGTTAGATAAGTTTAGATTTAGAAAGGATATAGGAAAGTATTGGTTTGGAAATAGGGTGTTGATAGGGAACAGTCTGCCTAGTAGGGTTATTGAAGCTAGGACCTTGGGTAGTTTCAAATTTAGGTTGGATAATCATGAGTGAGAGGGTTGGATTTGAGTGGACTCGCGCATGAGTGGGTAGAATTGTCAAAGCTTATTTCTTGGGTAGCTTTGAAAATTGGGTTAAGCAAATATTCTGTTAGTGGGATGGATTGTGAAGGACCTGCCTAGTATGGGCCAACAGGCCTGCTGCAGTGTTCCTCCTTTCTTATGTTCTTATGTTTACCACATGTATCACTACTACTACTACTACTGCTAATACCTCCACCCATTAGTCATGGACCCCAATGGAGATAAGTCACTCTGTCTGACTTTTTGGGTTAACATAAGAACATAAGAAAGGAGGAACACTGCAGCAGGCCTGTTGGCCCATACTAGGCAGGTCCTTCACAATCCGTCCCACTAACAGAATATTTGCTCAACCCAATTTTCAATGCTACCCAAGAAATAAGCTTTGACAATTCTACCCACTCATGTACGAGTCCCACTCAAATCAACCCCCCACTCATGAATTTATCAACCTAAATTTGAAACTACCCAAGGTCCTAGCTTCAATAACCCTACTAGGCAGACTGTTCCACTCATCAACTACCCTATTTCCAAACCAATACTTTCTATATCCTTTCTAAATCTAAACTTATCTAACTTGAATCCATTATTGGGTCTCCTGAGAGATATCCTCAAGACTTATTTATATCCTTTGTTAATACCTATTTTCCACTTGTATACCTCGATCATGTCTCCTCATTCTACGTCTTACAAGTGAATGTAATTTTAGGTCTTCAATCTTTCGTAAGGAAGATTTCTAATGCTATGTATTAATTTAGTCATTCTACGCTGAATGTTTTCTAACGAATTTATGTCCATTCTGTAATATGGAGACCAGAACTGAGCTGCGTAATCTAGGTGAGGCCTTACTAATGATGTATAAAGCTGTAATATAACCTCTGGACTTCTGTTGCTAACACTTCTTGATATAAATCCCAGTAATCTATTTGCCTTATTACGTACGCTTAGGCATTGCTGTCTTGGTTTAAGGTTGCTGCTTACCATCACCCCAAGTCCTTCTCGCAATCTGTATGGCTAAGTTCTACGTTATTTAACTTATAAGTGCTTGGGTTATGGACACTCCGAGCTTCAGAACCTTGCATTTATCTACATTGAACTGCATCTGCCACTTTTCTGACCACGAATTAAGTTTGTCTAAATCTTCCTGAAGTTCTATGACATCTATGTTTGAATCAATTATCCTACCTATCTTCGTGTCGTCGGCGAATTTGCTCATATCACTAGTAATTCCCTCATCAAGGTCATTGATATATATTATAAATAACAATGGGCCTAAGACTGATCCCTGTGGAACACCACTTGTTACAAGTCCCCATTCGGATTTAACCCATTTATGCACACTCTCTGCTTCCTATTGGTGAGCCATGACTCGATCCATGACAGCACTTTTCCCCAATGCCATGAGCTGCCACTTTCTTTAACAGTCTCTGTGCGGTACTCTATCAAAAGCCTTACTAAAGTCTAAATAAACAATATCGAATTCTTTATCGTGATCAACAGCCTCAAAGCTTTACTGAAGAAGGTTAATAAATTTGATAGGCAGGAACGGCCCTCGTGAATCCATGCTGGTATCATTAATCAAATTATGGTTATCTAGATGGCTTCTAATAATATCAGCTATAATTGACTCTAGTAATTTGCCTACAATTGAGGTCAGGCTTATTGGGGGTAGTTTGACGGTAGTGACTTGTCCCCTGCTTTAAAAATAGGAATTACATTAGCTATCTTCCACATATCAGACACTACACCTGTTTGAAGAGATAAATTAAAAATGTTAGATATTGGTTCACAGAGTTCCATTTTGCATTCCTTAAGAACCCTTGCAAAAAGCTCATCAGGACCAGGTTTTCTACACATATGCTGCTATGTATGATAATCTATGTAACTGTATTTGTATATACCTGAATAAACTTACTTACACCACTATTACAACTATTGCACCTCACTCTGAACCTATATATACCCTCTGTGTCCATGTATTGTTTGTAACGGCTTGACAAAACTCCTGGAGAGCGACACGTTGCCACTAACAAAATCTCAAACTAGCAACACCTCATTAGAGCGGCTTTGAATTATGACTTGGGGAAGGTTCATGGAACTATTGTCATGGGCAGGTACTCTTTTGTAAATATATTATATCTATTCCTGATTTTTGTTACCATGAGCTGACTTGAGAAGCCTTTTCTCTTCGCCTTCATATGATTGGTACTGGATTGTAAAGTTGATGTTTTTTTTTCTTTGAAATTTTATAAAATGTTTTGGTATTTTTTTTCCGTGAAATTACTAACATAAGAACATAAGAAAGGAGGAACACTGCAGCAGGCCTGTTGGCCCATACTAGGCAGGTCCTTCACAATCCGTCCCACTAACAGAATATTTGCTCAACCCAATTTTCAAAGCTACCCAAGAAATAAGCTTTGACAATTCTACCCACTCATGCGCGAGTCCCACTCAAATCCAACCCCTCTCACTCATGAATTTATCCAACCTAAATTTGAAACTACCCAAGGTCCTAGCTTCAATAACCCTACTAGGCAGACTGTTCCACTCATCAACTCTCTGGTACCCTCCCCTGTCTGCCTGCCTATAAATACCCCTTCCCCCGTCTCTGTGTGTTAGTGGAAAAATAAACACATAAGCAGTATAATGTGATCCTTTATTGACAACGTTTGCCCACGCAGTGGCTTTATCGAAGTCACAGACAGATCTGTCTGTGACTCGATAAAGCCACTGCGTGGCGAAACGTGTCAATAAAGGATCACATTATACTGCTTATGTGTTTATTTTTCCATTGTGTCGGTATTTTATACCATTTATTTCCACTGTGTGTTAGTGGTGGACCTGACTTAACTCAGTGAAGACGTGTTTTGTGTGCTCTCTGTGAATCTGAACAAGATGTCCTCTCTTGAGCTACTCTACCAGCAGCTGAAGGAAGAACTGAGATACAGCGACTGACTGAGGAAAACAAGAGGATTCGTAGTAATCCTCCTGTTGAGAATCCTCAAGCCAAGAAAGGAACCTGGACAGTGGCCGGAATGCATGGGACAAAGTTAAAGATCAAGAGGATGGATGGAGAGGTAGAATTAACGAAGAACCAGAAACCTGTTGTGGAAACATCGAACCGATTCTCCGTGTTACCCGATGAATGTGAGTCGACTACAGGGAACATCACGAACAACACCAAGGAAGGTAAGAACATTGTTCTTGTTGGGGATAGTCAAATTAGGTATAATTTATCTCTTCAAACAGGTGTAGTGTCTGATATGTGGAAGATGGCTAATGTAATTCCTATTTTTAAAGCAGGGGACAAGTCACTACCGTCTAACTACCGCCCAATAAGCCTGACCTCAATTGTAGGCAAATTACTAGAGTCAATTATAGCTGATATTATTAGAAGCCATCTAGATAACCATAATTTGATTAATGATACCCAGCATGGATTCACGAGGGGCCGTTCCTGCCTATCTAATTTATTAACCTTCTTCAGTAAAGCTTTTGAGGCTGTTGATCACGATAAAGAATTCGATATTGTTTATTTAGACTTTAGTAAGGCTTTTGATAGAGTACCGCACCAGAGACTGTTAAAGAAAGTGGCAGCTCATGGCATTGGGGGAAAAGTGCTGTCATGGATCGAGTCATGGCTCACCAATAGGAAGCAGAGAGTGTGCATAAATGGGGTTAAATCCGAATGGGGACTTGTAACAAGTGGTGTTCCACAGGGATCAGTCTTAGGCCCATTGTTATTTATAATATATATCAATGACCTTGATGAGGGAATTACTAGTGATATGAGCAAATTCGCCGACGACACGAAGATAGGTAGGATAATTGATTCAAACATAGATGTCATAGAACTTCAGGAAGATTTAGACAAACTTAATTCGTGGTCAGAAAAGTGGCAGATGCAGTTCAATGTAGATAAATGCAAGGTTCTGAAGCTCGGAGTGTCCATAACCCAAGCACTTATAAGTTAAATAACGTAGAACTTAGCCATACAGATTGCGAGAAGGACTTGGGGGTGATGGTAAGCAGCAACCTTAAACCAAGACAGCAATGCCTAAGCGTACGTAATAAGGCAAATAGATTACTGGATTTATATCAAGAAGTGTTAGCAACAGAAGTCAGAGGTTATATTACAGCTTTATACATCATTAGTAAGGCCTCACCTAGATTACGCAGCTCAGTTCTGGTCTCCATATTACAGAATGGACATAAATTCGTTAGAAAACATTCAGCGTAGAATGACTAAATTAATACATAGCATTAGAAATCTTCCTTACGAAGAAAGATTGAAAACCCTAAAATTACATTCACTTGTAAGACGTAGAATGAGGGAGACATGATCGAGGTATACAAGTGGAAAATGGGTATTAACAAAGGGGATATAAATAAGGTCTTGAGGATATCTCTCCAAGAGAGAACCACAATAATGGATTCAAGTTAGATAAGTTTAGATTTAGAAAGGATATAGGAAAGTATTGGTTTGGAAATAGGGTAGTTGATGAGTGGAACAGTCTGCCTAGTAGGGTTATTGAAGCTAGGACCTTGGGTAGTTTCAAATTTAGGTTGGATAAATTCATGAGTGAGAGGGGTTGGATTTGAGTGGGACTCGCGCATGAGTGGGTAGAATTGTCAAAGCTTATTTCTTGGGTAGCATTGAAGATTGGGTTGAGCAAATATTCTGTTAGTGGGACGGATTGTGAAGGACCTGCCTAGTATGGGCCAACAGGCCTGCTGCAGTGTTCCTCCTTTCTTATGTTCTTATGTTCTTATGATAGGGCCTTCTGCTTGAAAGAGAGAAGTAGGAGACAGAGGGTTTGCTTTCCTGAGGCTGGGATGGAGGATATTGTTAGAACATATGAACATAAGAATGGAGGAACACTGCAGAAGGCCTACTGGCCCATACAAGGCAAGTCCTTATCAAAACCACCACTACCTAAGAATTTACTCCTGTACTCACGACACTAATCCAACCCAGCCCCTCCCACTCATATATTTGTCCAATCTCTTTTTAAAGCCACCCAAGGTCCTAGCCTCTATCACCCTACTCGGAAGATTGTTCCACGCATCTACAACTCTGTTCGAAAACCAGTACTTGCCTATGTCCTTTCTAAATCTAAATTTATCCAATTTAAACCGTTATTTCTGGTTCTTACTTGGTTCGATATCCTCAGTATTTTATTAATATCTCCTTTGTTTATCCATCATCCCCTTGTACACCTCGATGATATCTCCCCCCATTCTACGTCTCTCCAGAGAGTGGAGATTCAATGCTCTAAGTCTATCTTCATACGGAATTTCTTATAATTTTAAATCATTTTAGTCATTCTTTTTGTATGTTCTCCAATGAGAGGTAATGGGAGCAATCCTATTATCTGTCCAGTGCTGGAGGCAAGATGTTGGCAGACGTAGGAGTGAGGACCTGACTAGCAGGTATAGGTCAGCAATAGACATAATTAGGAAGAAGGGTGGGAACCCTGTCATATGTGGGATTTTGCCAAGGGGAGGAGTTGAGATGAATGGCTGTCCAGGGCAATTGGTGTCAATTGCTGGCTGGGCAAACACTGTAAGGACAATGCAGTACCATTCATTTGCAACTGGGACCACTTCTATGCCCAAATGACATGTATGCCAGGGATGGGGTTCACTTATCCAGGCAGGTGTGGATTTTCTCAGCTCAGTTGAGGGTGTTGTTAGGACTTTAAACTAGGATTAGTTAGAGGTATGGGTTTAGAAATGGAAAATACTGAATGTCGAAATTGACAGGTTTA
>WNWK01051013.1:0-12629 GCA_009830355.1 Cherax destructor
TTCAGAAAATTCTAAAATTTTTCAAAATTTATATTAGCGTTTATTTTATGCAAAATTTTTAAAATCTATACAATTAAATAAATTTTAGAATATTTAGAATAAAAGAAATTTATGAATTTCATTTAAAGCTTTTCAAAAAGTGATTACAAATAAATTTAGTAATCTTAATGCTTTAATCGTAAAAAAAGTATAAAATTTTTAAATTTTTTTATATTAATATTTCATATTTTAAAAATAAATCTAGAAAAATAAATTTTTAGAATATTATATTATTTTGAAATATAAATTAAAAAGTCAGAAAATTGCTAAAACTATTTTTTGAATTTCGAAATGCTAATGTTTATGCTTTTGAAATCATTTTTTAATAATATAGATTTACAATTAATAAAATTCATGAAATTAAATAAATTAATGAAATTTTATATTTTCAATTAGATTAAGTATTTATAAATATATTTATTAAAATATTTTCAAACTGAATTAATAAAATGAATAAATCAAGTTTTAAGTTTAATTTTAACTTTTTTAAAAATCCATTAAATTTAAAAATTTTATGAAATTATATTCAAAATATGACTTAACTAAAGTAACTTATATATTATTAGGTTATGTTCAAAACATTTGCAATTATTATATTAAATAATTACTATGAATTAGAATAAATTTTGATTCTTAATTATATTTTCTAAAATATTTTTCAATCTGAAATCTTAATCTAATGAAATAATAATTTATATTTATAATATTTAAATCTTAATTATAAATCATTTAATATTATATTTTAAACAAACTTAAAACTGAAACAAATATTTAATTATTTATTATGTTGAACTTTGAAATAGATTATACACTTAAAGAATTTACTGCAATTGAAATTTATGGGAAAAATGATTAGAATAGTTTTCAAACTTGAAATGCTATGAAAATGCAAAATGTTTATATATATTTATATTACATATTTTAAAACATTAAAATCTAAAACAATTTTTAAAATATCATATTATTCAAATACATGAATAAAATAAAATGTGCTAAAATGTATTTTATTGCATATTTCGACGTTTTGAGGGTTTAGTTTCTGCAAACTCATTTTAGTAAAATACTATTATCACACTTAAATAAATTTCTACTGCAATTGAAATTTATGAAGTAAGAATTATATTTTCTTGAATTATAGTTTATCTAAAATAGTTTTTCAGAAAACTTAAAATGCTAATCTCAAATGCAATAAAATAAGTTTATACATTTTAATATTTATTATATTTACATATTTTTAAATCATTAAATCTAAATCAATATTTAGTATTCATTTTTTCAAAATACATGAAACATTAAAATTCAAAAATGTGCTAAAATGTATTTATTGATATTTCGACGTTAGAGCGGTTTGAGTGCTTTTCTGGCAAAACTCATTTTAGCTAAAATACAGATTATCACACTTTTAAATAAATTTCACTGCATTGAAATTTATGGAAAAAGCAAATTTAGATTTTCTTAGACTTATAGGTGTATTTTATTAAAAAATTTTCAGAAAACTTGAAATGCTAATCGTCAAAATGCAATAAACAGTTTTATAGCATTTAATATTTATTAATTATTTACATATTTAAAATCCCATTAAAATCTATAAAAATCAATATTTATAGAAATTATTATTTTAAAATACATGAAATAAATCAAAAATGCTAAATGTATTTTATTGCATATTTCGACGTTTGAGCGGTTTGAGTGTTTTTGGCAAAACTCATTTAGCTAAAATACTAGATTATCACACTTTAATAAATTCTACTGCAATTGAAATTTATGGAAAAGTAAGCAAAATTATGATTTATAGGTGTATTTTATCTAAAAAAATAGTTTTTCAGAAAACCTTGAAATGCCTAATGTCAAAATGCAATAAATAAGTTTTATAGCATTTTTTAATATTTATAATTATTTACATATTTTTAAAAATCCATTAAAAATCTATAAAATCAATATTTATAGAATATTTCATATTATTTTCGAAAATACATGAAACATTAAAAGCTCAGAAAATGTGCTAAAATCGTATTTTATTGCATATTTCGACGTTTTAGAGGGTTTGAGTGCTTTTCTGGAAAACTCATTTTTAGCTAAAATACTTGATTATCACACTTTTAAATAGAATTTCACTGCAATTGAAATTTATGGAAAAGTAAGCAATTAGATTTTAGGAGTTTCATAGTGTATTTTATCTAAAATAGTTTTTCAGAAAACTTGAAATGCCTTAATCGTCAAAAATGCAATAAAATCAGTTTATAGCATTTTTAATATTTATTATTATTACATATTTTAAAAATCCCATTAAAATCTATAAAATCAATATTTTTATAGAATATTTATATTATTTTCAAAATACATGAAACATTAAAAGCTCAAAAATGTGCAAAATCGTATTTATTGCATATTTCGACGTTTTAGAGCGGTTTGAGTGCTTTTCTCAAAACTCATTTTTAGCAAATACTAGATTATCACACTTTAAATAAATTTCACTGCAATTGAAATTTATGGAAAAGTAAAATTAGATTTTCTTAGGAACTTACATAGGTATTTTATTAAAAATATTTTTCAGAAAACTTGAAAATGCCAATTCAAAAATGCAAAAACAGTTTTATAGCATTTTAATATTTATTATTATTTACATATTTTAAAAATCCTTAAAATCTAAAAATCAATATTTTTATAGAATATTTCATTATTTTCAAAATACATGAACATTAAAGCTCGAAAACAAAATGTATTTTATTGCATATTTCGACGTTTTAGAGCGGTTTGAGTGCTTTTCTGGCAAAACTCATTTTTTAGCTAAAATACTAGATTATCACACTTTTAAATAGAATTTCTACTGCAATTGAAATTTATGGGAAAGTAAGCAAAATTTTATGATTTTCTTTAGGAACTTATTCATAGGTGTATTTTATTAAAAAATAGTTTTTCAGAAAATCCTTAAAATGCCTAAATCGTCAAAATGCAATAAAATCAAGTTTTATAGCATTTTTAATATTTATTAATTATTTACATATTTTTAAAAATCCCATTAAAAATCTATAAAATCAATATTTTTATAGAATATTTCATATTATTTTCGAAAAATACATGAAACATTAAAAGCTCAGAAAATGTGCTAAAATCGTTTTTTGCATATTTCGACGTTTTAGAGCGGTTTGAGTGCTTTTCTGGCAAAACTCATTTTTAGCTAAAATACTAGATTATCACACTTTTAAATAGAATTTCTACTGCAATTGAAATTTATGGGAAAAGTAAGCAAAATTTATGATTTTCTTTAGAAGCTTTACTCATAGGTGTATTTTATCTAAAAAAATAGTTTTTCAGAAAATCCTTGAAAATGCCTTAAATCGTCAAAAATGCAATAAAATCAAGTTTTATAGCATTTTTAATATTTATTAATTATTTACATATTTTTAAAAATCCCATTAAAATCTATAAAAATCAATATTTTATAGAATATTCATATTATTTTCGAAAATACATGAAACATTAAAAGCTTCAGAAAATGTGCTAAAATGTATTTTATTGCATATTTCGACGTTTTAGAGCGGTTTGAGTGTTTTTCTGCAAAACTCATTTTTAGCTAAAATACTAGATTATCACACTTTTAAATAGAATTCTACTGCAATTGAAATTTAGGTGAAAAGTAAGCAAAATTTTATGATTTTCTTTTAGGAACTTACTCATAGGTGTATTTTATCTAAAAATAGTTTTTCAGAAAATCTTGAAAATGCTCTTAAATCGTCAAAAATGCAATAAAATCAAGTTTTATAGCATTTTTAATATTTATTAATTATTTACATATTTTTAAAAATCCCATTAAAAATCTTAAAAATCAATATTTTTATAGAATATTTCATATTATTTTCGAAAATACATGAAACATTAAAAGCTCAGAAAATGTGCTAAAATCGTATTTTATTGCATATTTCGACGTTTTAGAGCGGTTTGAGTGCTTTTCTGGCAAAACTCATTTTTAGCTAAAATACTAGATTATCACACTTTTAAATAGAATTTCTACTGCAATTGAAATTTATGGGAAAAGTAAGCAAATTTTATGATTTTCTTTAGGAACTTATCATAGGTGTATTTTATCTAAAAAATAGTTTTTCAGAAAATTTTTTAATATTTATTAATTATTTACATATTTTAAAAATCCCATTAAAAATCTAAAAATAATATTTTTATGAATTTCATATTATTTTAAAATAATGAAACATTAAAACAAAAATGTAATAAATTTTATATTTGAGTTTTAAGGTTTATGTTTTTGGAAAACTCATTTTTTAGCTAAAATATTAGATTTAACTTTAAATAAATTTTACTGAATTGAAATTTATGGGAAAAAAGCAAAATTTTATGATTTTTTAGGAATTACTCATAGGTGTATTTTATAAAAAAATATTTTAAAATCCTTGAAAATGCCTTAAATGTCAAAAATCAAAAATAAGTTTTATGCATTTTTAATATTTTTAATTATTTAAATTTTAAAAATCCCATTAAAAATCTATAAAAATCAATATTTTATAGAATTTTCATTTATTTTCAGAAAAATACATGAAAATAAAATTATAAAAGTATAAAATTTTATTATATTTCGAAATTAAAGTTTAGCTTTTATAAAATCATTTTATAAAATCATGATTAATTTTAAAATTTTAGAATTATTATGAATATAGATTTTATATTTTTTTTAGAATACTTAATGTTTTAATCTAAAATAAATTTTTCAAAAATCTTTAATCTTAAATTAAATATTTAAAAATTTTATAAATTTAAATTATTATTTTTATATTTTAAATTTAAAATTAAAACATTTAAATATATAATTGAAAATAAATAAAATTTAATGTTTGTGCTTATGATAGTGCATTTTCTAAATAAAGTTTAAATTTTAAAACTAATTTTAAAATAATAAAATCAATTTTATGATTTTTATTTAAATTTATTCATAGTGTAATTAAATTATAAAAATATTTTTATAAAATTGTAATTTTTAAAAATTAAAAATTAAAATCAATTAAATTTTAAATTTATTATTCATATTTATTTTAAAGTTTAAAATCTTAAAAATATTTTTATAAATATATCATAATTATCAAAATTTAATGAATATTAAATTCAAAATGAAAAGTACAAAATTATTATTCATAAATTTCTAGTGATTTTATTGAATATTTTCAGTAAACATTTAAGCTTAAAACTAATATCAACTAAAAAATTTTATACATATTTAAATATTTGCAAATTAAAAATTTCATAAAATCTTAAAATAGTTTTCTAGGAATTCTCATAATTTATTCTAAAAAACTTTAGAAAAGCTAAAATGTTAAATTAAAATTTCAATTTAAGCTTTTAGATTTTATAATTATTAATATTTTAATCATTAAAAATCATAAAATAAATTTTAATAGAATATTTATAATTATTTTGAAAAATACATGAAACAAAGCTCAGAAAATGTGCTAAATGTATTTTATTGCATATTTCGAGTTTTAGAGGGTTTGAGCTTTTCGGCAAACTCATTTTTAGCTAAAATACTAGATTATCACATTTAAATAGAATTTTATGATATGGAAAAGTAAGCAAAATTTTATGATTTTTAGAACTTATTAGGTGTATTTTATCTAAAAATAGTTTTCAGAAAACTTGAAAATGCCTTAATCAAAAATCAATAAATCAAGTTTATAGCATTTAATATTTATTAATTATTACATATTTTTAAATCATTAAAAATCTATAAAATCAATATTTTATAGAATATTCATATTTTTCAAAATACATGAAACATTAAATCAAAATGTGCTAAATGTATTTTATTGCTATTTCGACGTTTTAGAGGTTTGAGTGCTTTCTGCAAACTCATTTTAGAAAATCTAGATTAACACATTTATGCAATTGAAATTTAGAAAAGTAGAAATTTATGATTTCTTAGAACTTACTATAGGTGTATTTATCTAAAAATATTTCAGAAAACTGAATTTAATTCAAAATGCAATAAATCAAGTTTTATACATTTAATATTATATATTTACATATTTAAATCCATTAAAAATTTAAATCAATATTTATAGATATCATTATTTAAAACATGAAAATAAAGCCAGATGTGCTAAAATGTATTTTATTGCATATTCGACGTTAGAGTTTGAGTTTTTAACATTTTTTGTAAAACAGATATCACTTAAATAGAATTTCAATTGAAATTTATGAAAAGAAAATTTATGATTCTAGAACTTATCATAGGTGTATTTTATTAAAATATTTCAGAAAACTTGAAATGCTTAACTCAAACAATAAAATCAAGTTTTAAGATTATATTTATTATATTAATATTTAAAAATCCATAAAATCAAATCAATATTTTTAAGAATATTCATATTATTTTAAATACATGAAACATTAATAAAGTAAAACGTATTTTATTGCATATTTGACGTTTTAAGGGTTTGAGTGCTTCGGCAAAACCATTTTTACTAAATACTAGATTATCATTTTAAAATTACTGCAATTGAATTATGAAGTAGCAAATTTATGATTTTCTTAGATTACCATAGGTATTTTATTAAAATATTTTTCAGAAAACTTGAAATGCTTATTAAATGCAATAATCAAGTTTATACATTTAAATTTATTAATTATTCATATTTCATTAAATCTATAAAAATATTTAGAATATTCATTATTTAAATAATGAAACATTAAATCAAAAATATTTAGTATTGACGTTTTAGAGGGTTTGAGGTTCAACTCATTTACAAATAATTTCACAATTAATATGAAGAAATTATGATTTTTTAGCTATCATAGGATTTTATCAAAAATTTTAGAAAACTAATGCTATCAAATCACAGTTTTATATTTTTATTTTTATTATTTTTAAATCTTAAAAAAAATATTTATAGAAATCAATTATTAAATCATGAAAATTAAAAAATTGAATTTTATTCATATTTCGACGTTAGTTGTTTCTAACATTTAGCTAAATATAGATTATCCCTTAAATAAATTTATCAATTAAATTATGGGAAAAGTAAGCAAAATTTTATGATTTTCTTTTAGGAATCTTACTCATAGGTGTATTTTATCTAAAAAATAGTTTTTCAGAAAATCCTTGAAAATGCCTAATCGTCAAAAAATGCAATAAAATCAAGTTTTATAGCATTTTTAATATTTATTAATTATTTACATATTTTTAAAAAATCCCATTAAAAATCTATAAAATCAATATTTTTATAGAATATTTCATATTATTTTCGAAAAATACATGAAACATTAAAAAGCTCAGAAAATGTGCTAAAATGGTATTTTATTGCATATTTCGACGTTTAGAGCGGTTTGAGTGCTTTTCTGGCAAAACTCATTTTAGCTAAAATATAGATTATCACACTTTTAAATAGAATTTCTACTGCAATTGAAATTTATGGGAAAAGTAAGCAAAATTTTATGATTTTCTTTTAGGAAGCTTACTCATAGGTGTATTTTATCTAAAAAAATAGTTTTTCAGAAAATCCTTGAAAATGCCTTAAATCGTCAAAAATGCAATAAAATCAAGTTTTATAGCATTTTTAATATTTATTAATTATTACATATTTTTAAAAATCCCATTAAAAATCTATAAAAATCAATATTTTTATAGAATATTCATATTATTTTCAAAATACATGAAACATTAAAAAGCTCATAAAAAGTGCTAAAATCGTATTTTATTGCATATTTGACGTTTTAGAGCGGTTTGAGTGCTTTTCTGGCAAAACTCATTTTTAGCTAAAATACTTAGATTATCACACTTTAAATAAATTTCTACTGCAATTGAAATTTATGGGAAAAGTAAGCAAAATTTATGATTTTCTTTTAGGGAAACTTACTCATAGGTGTATTTTATCTAAAAAATAGTTTTTCAGAAAATCCTTGAAAATGCCTTAATCGTCAAAAATGCAATAAAATCAAGTTTTATAGCATTTTAATATTTATTAATTATTTACATATTTTTAAAAATCCATTAAAAATCTATAAAATCAATATTTTTATAGAATATTTCATATTATTTTCGAAAATACATGAAACATTAAAAATCAGAAAAAAGTGCTAAAATCGTATTTTATTGTATTTCGACGTTTTAGAGGGTTTGAGTGCTTTTCTGGCAAAACTCATTTTTTAGCTAAAATACATAGATTATCACACTTTAAATAGAATTTCTACTGCAATTGAAATTATGGGAAAAGTAAGCAAAATTTATGATTTTCTTTAGAACTTACTAGTGTATTTTATCTAAAATATTTTTTCAGAAAATCCTTGAAAATGCTTAAATCGTCAAAAATGCAATAAAATCAAGTTTTATAGCATTTTTAATATTTATTAATTATTTACATATTTTTAAAAATCCCATTAAAAATCTATAAAATCAATATTTTTATAGAATATTTCATATTATTTTCGAAAATACATGAAACATTAAAAAGCTCAGAAAAATGTGCTAAAATCGTATTTTATTGCATATTTCGACGTTTTAGAGCGGTTTGAGTGCTTTTCTGGCAAAACTCATTTTTAGCTAAAATACTAGATTATCACACTTTTAAATAGAATTTCTACTGCAATTGAAATTTATGGAAAAGTAAGCAAAATTTTATGATTTTCTTTAGGAACTTACTCATAGGTGTATTTTATCTAAAAATATTTTTCAGAAAATCCTTGAAAATGCCTTAAATCGTCAAAAATGCAATAAAATCAAGTTTTATAGCATTTTAATATTTATTAATTATTTACATATTTTTAAAAATCCATTAAAAATCTATAAAAATCAATATTTTTATAGAATATTTCATATTATTTTCGAAAATACATGAAACATTAAAAAGTCAGAAAAATGTGCTAAAATCGTATTTTATTGCATATTTCGACGTTTTAGAGCGGTTTGAGTGCTTTTCTGGCAAAACTCATTTTTAGCTAAAATACTAGATTATCACACTTTAAATAGAATTTCTACTGCAATTGAAATTTATGGGAAAAGTAAGCAAAATTTTATGATTTTCTTTAGGAACTTACTCATAGGTGTATTTTATCTAAAAAATAGTTTTTCAGAAAATCTTGAAATGCCTTAAATCGTCAAAAATGCAATAAAATCAAGTTTTATAGCATTTTAATATTTATTAATTATTTACATATTTTTAAAAATCCATTAAAAATCTATAAAATCAATATTTTATAGAATATTCATATTATTTTAAAATACATGAAACATTAAAATCAGAAAAATGTGCTAAAATCGTATTTATTGCATATTTGACGTTTAGATTAAAAATAATTTTTAAGAATATTCAATTATTTCGAAAATACTAAAATTAAACTAGAAATCTAAAATCATTTTATTGATATTTACTTTTAGACGTTTGAGCTTTGGCAAAATCATTTTAGCTAAAATCATAGTTATCAACTTTTAAATGAATTTTACTCAATTGAAATTTTGAAAATAAAATTATATTTTTAAATTTATCATGTGATTTTATTAAAAATGTTTTAGAAAATCTTAAATGCTTAAAAAAATATAAATATTTTAAATTTTTTAAATTTAAAATTTTTAAATTTAAAAATCTATAAAATAATTTTATAGATATTATATTATTTAATAATCATAAACATAAATCAAAAATCAAATATTTTATTGATATTTCATTTTAGATTGAGCTTTAAAACTTATTTTTTAAATATTTGATTATCACACTTTTAAATAGAATTTATGTTTTTGGAAAACTAATTTTATAATTATTTGACTTTTAATGATTTTATCAAAATAAATTTTGAAAACTTTAAAGTTTATCTTTAGAATATCATAGATTTTATTTAAATATTTATTTTTATAATATTTAAAACTCTTAAATCTATAAATCAAATTTAATAAATATTTATAATTTTAAAATAATAAACATATTTTAAAAATCCATAAAATCTAAAATCAATTTTAAGATATTTATTATTTTCGAAAATAAGAAAGTTAGTAGAAATGTCTAAAATCTATTTTATAATTACGTTTAACTTTTAATAAATTTCAAACTCAATTTTTATAAAAAGTACAAATTTATAATTTTTAGAATTAAATTATGGGAATTATAAAATTATTTTTCTAGGAACTTAAAATGTTATAAAATTTTTCAGAATCTAAATATATCAAAATCATAAAATCTTTTAAGATTTTATATACATATTTTTAAATATTTATAAAAATTATTTAAATATTTTTTAAAAATCATAAAACATAAAAATCAATATTTTAAGAATATTTATATTTAAAATCATAATTAATCAGATTTAGACGTTATGTTTTCAAACTATTTTTAGAAGTACTTTTCACTTAAATAAATTTTACTCAATTGAAATTATGAAAATAAGAATTTATGATTTTATTTAGGAAAGTACTAGTGTTATTTTTCTTAAAATTTTTTGAATAATCTTAAAATGCTTTCAGAAAATCCAAAATGCATAATCAATTTTAAAATTAATATATAATTTTTACATTTTTAAAAAATCTATTAATACTATTTTTAAAAATTTTTTAAAATATTATAATTTTTAAAAATAAATTAAAAATTTCGAAAATACTAAAATGTATTTTTGCATATTTCGCTTTTAAGCGTTTTGATGCTTTTCGGCAAATTAGTCTATTTTCTGCAATACCATTTTTAAATAGAATTTCACTGATTAAATTATGGAAAAGTAAAATTTTATGATTTTAATTTAGGAAGTACAAATTTTATTTTTTTTAGAATAAATATTTTATAAAATCTGAAAATGTTTTTCAAAAATGCAATAAAAGTTATGCATTTTTAAATTTATTAATATCAATTTTAAAATCCATTAAAAATTTAATCAATTTTTTAGAATATTCATATTATTTTAAAAATACATAATTTAAAAATCAAAAAGCTAAATGTATTATTGCATTTCAGTTTAAGGTTTGATGTTTTCAAACTCATAAAATACATGAAACATTAAAAAGCTCAGAAAAATGTGCTAAAATCGTATTTTATTGCATATTTCGACGTTTTAGAGCGGTTTAGTGCTTTTCTGGCAAAACTCATTTTTTAGTAAATAATAGATTATCACACTTTTAAATAGAATTTCTATGCAATTGAAATTTATGGGAAAAGTAAGCAAAAATTTTTTTGATTTTCTTTAGGAGCTTATCATAGGTGTATTTTTTCTAAAAAAATATTTTTCAGAAAATCCTTTAAAATGCCTTAAATCGTCAAAAATGCAATAAAAACAAGTTTTATAGCATTTTTTAATATTTATTATTATTTACATATTTTAAAAAATCCCATTAAAAATCTATAAAAATCAATATTTTAAAAGAATATTTCATATTATTTTCGAAAATACATGAAACATTAAAAAGCTCAGAAAATGTGCTAAAATCGTATTTTATTGCATATTTCGACGATTTAGAGCGGTTTAGTGCTTTTCTGGCAAAACTCATTTTTAGCTAAAATACTAGATTATCACACTTTTAAATAAAATTTCTACTGCAATTGAAATTTATGGGGAAAAGTAAGCAAAATTTTATGATTTTCTTTAGGAACCTTACTCATAGGTGTATTTTATCTAAAAAAATAGTTTTTCAGAAAATCCTTGAAAATGCCTTAATTTGTCAAAAATGCAATAAAATCAAGTTTTATAGCATTTTTAATATTTATTAATTATTTACATATTTTTAAAAAATCCCATTAAAAATCTAAAAAATCAATATTTTTATAGAATATTTCATATTATTTTCGAAAAATACATGAAACATTAAAAGCTCAGAAAAATGTGCTAAAATCGTATTTTATTGCATATTTCGACGTTTTAGAGCGGTTTGAGTGCTTTTCTGGCAAAACTCATTTTTTAGCTAAAATACATAGATTATCACACTTTTAAATAGAATTTCTACTGCAATTGAAATTTATGGGAAAAGTAAGCAAATTTTATGATTTTCTTTAGGAACTTATTCATAGGTGTATTTTATCTAAAAAAAATAGTTTTTTCAGAAAATCCTTGAAAATGCCTTAAATCGTCAAAAAATGCAATAAAATCAAGTTTTATAGCATTTTTTAATATTTATTAATTATTTACATATTTTTAAAAAATCCATTAAAAATCTATAAAAATCAATATTTTTATAGAATATTTCATATTATTTTCGAAAATACATGAAACATTAAAAAGCTCAGAAAAATGTGCTAAAATCGTATTTTATTGCATATTTCGACGTTTTTTGAGGGTTTGAGTGTTTTTTTGAAAATATTTTTAGCTAAAATATTTTGATTATCACACTTTTTAAAAAGAATTTTCTGCAATTAAATTTTGGAAAATAAGAAAAATTTTTGATTTTTTTTAGAACTTACTCATAGGTGTATTTTATCTAAAAAAAAATTTTTTAGAAAATCCTTGAAAAAGTTAAATGTAAAAAACAATAAAATAAGTTTTATAGCATTTTTTAAAATTTATTATTATTTTTATATTTTTTAAAAAAAAAAATCCAATTTTTTTTAAAATTTTATAATATTTTCAAAAAAAAGAAACATTAAAAAAAAAAAAAAAGGGAAAAAGGGGTTTTATTGCAT
>WNWK01051014.1:0-12629 GCA_009830355.1 Cherax destructor
AAAATTTAATTTAAATTTTATTTTAATTTAAATTTTCAAAATTTTTAAAAAATTTTTAAAAATCTGGGCCCCCCGGGGTTTTTTCCCCAAAAAAAAGCCCCCCCCCAATTTGGGGGTTTTTTGGGGCTTTTTAAACTTTTCCTCGGGAAAATTTGGGAAGGGGAAAAATTTTTAAAAAAAAGGGGGACCCCGAGGGGGTTTTTTTTTAAAATCTTAAATTTTAAAAATTTCCCCCAAATTAAATTTTTAAAAATTTTCCCCAAAAATGTTTTTTTTATTAAGTAACTCTTTTTTAAGGGTTTCCCCAACCCCTTTTGCTTTCAAATATATTGTTTTTTAATTTTAAAGTTATTTTTTGAATTTAAAAAAAATTATAAAAAAAAAATAAAAATTTTTTTTTGTTATTTTACAGTTAAATTTTTTTTTTAAAAAAAATAAAAACTGAAAAAACCCAAATTTTTCAATTTTTTTTAAAAGGAAACTATTTAATTTAAATAAAAATTAACTAGAAAATAAAATTTTTATTGTATTATTTTTTTTTTAAATGGGGTTTCCCCCTGGGATGCCAGTGGCTCTCCTTGCATTACAGTTTTATAATTGTAACTACCAATAATTATACAACTTGCAACAAAATAAAAAATTATTATTATTATTATTATATTATTATTTATTATTATTATTATTATTATTATTATTAACAATCCATTGTTTTTGGGCCCTTGATTATTGTGTGTGACTGCTAAAAAAACCTGGGCCCAAAACCAGGTCAGTCCTTTGGTAAAGAAAGTGAGGAACACCTAGAATTAAAGAAAGAAATCATAGCAAAGTATCAAAGTGGAGTTGATAAAGGCTATAGCACCAGCCAGCGATAAATTAGCATTAACAGTGTAGCAAGTAAGTTAAGCCATTAATCAAAGAAAAATGACGACGAAACTTAACTCCTCCATTGTTTGTTTGAGGAATATAGGGGCCTGAGACCCAGAGCTGCCCTCTGCCAACTCCTCCAGGTAAGGTGAATATTTCTTATTTATAAATTAAAGTGTAAATATTTATTTATAAATTAAAGTGTAAATATTTCTTATTTATAAATTATGTACATTGTGTGAATAGAAGTGGTGGCGTACTCTGCTGCTGCCGACCACCACCAGCGAGTATATGTACAGCTTATGGCCAGTGCCCTTAAACCCACAACAATAAACTTCTGCCAGTTCCTAATACTAATGGCGTATTTTATTCATTCTAAAAGTATATATCATATTTCTATGTTATTAATATTGTTTATTATGTCATATTAGATGAATTGTGATAGATAAATAAGCCGTAGAGCTTATAAAATTGAAGCATTTTGTCCTGCCTCCCAACACTAAACTCGCCTCCTCTCTCCTCCTCTCCATCTTCCATACCAACAAGATCGCCAATAAAGGTAAGTGTGATGTTAAATGTTCATTTATACATGTTATTAGTGCTTATATTTATTTGTCATTCTTTTCTGTATGTAAATCTACAGTGGACCTCGGTTTCTTCCTCCAAATTCAAACAATTATATAAGTGTATTTTTGTAAGTGCTTTTGTAAGGGTATTTTGGAGGTCTGAAACGACTAATCTAATTTACATTTGTCCTTATGGGAGCAAATTCGTTGTAACGCATTCAACAGCATTCTGGAAAGAATTTTCAATGAAAACTGAGGGTCCCTGTACATTTAATCTCTAAAAAAATTTTTTTAATACTACTGGGTGTCTGAAATGGATTAATTGAATTTACATTATTTCTTATGGGAAAATGGCTTCAGTTTTCATTGATTCCAGTTTTAGTCGATCCTCTGGACGGATTAAACACGAAACGGAGGGTTGACTGTACAGTCAAACAATTATATAAGTGTATTTTTGTAAGTGCTTTTGTAAGGGTATTTTGGAGGTCTGAAACGACTAATCTATAATAATAATAATAATAATATAATATTTTTATTTCGATGCATGATACAAGTGTACATTGTTATTGGTAGTTACAATTAAAAAACTGTAATGCAGGAGAGCCACTGGCATGCCATGGCATTAGGGAAAGCTTATTCTAAAGACTTATTCATTAAGTACTTAACTTAGAGAAATTGATTGAGTTTATTCTAGTTCTGTATTATTTAAAATTATAATATGATTATACATACTATTAAAAGACAATACAAGAGAAATTTGTTGAGTTTAATCTAGTTGTATATTTTAATTCAAGATTACAATATGTTGATGCTATACTAGTATAATAGCAATACTAGAAAAATTTATTGAGTTTCTTCTAGTTATATATTTATTTCAAATTAACAAAATGATGATCTTATAATATTTTAAATGACAATATGATGATATGAAATTGCAACAAGTGTTAAGGAGGATGACATATAAAATTGAGATTATCTTAAGTAAAATAACATTGGGTTTGAAAGTTTGTTACAGTATGAGTATTTAGTATAGGGTGAGTAGGTGATTTTTGAGAAGAGTCTTGAATTGAATTTACATTTATCCTATGGGAGCAAATTCGTTCGGTAACGGCACTCAAACAGCATTCTGGAAAGAATTTTCAATGAAAACTGAGGGTCCCCTGTACATTTAATCTCTAAAAAATTTTTTTTTAATCTACTGGGTGTCTGAAACGGATTAATTGAATTTACATTATTTCTTATGGGGAAAATGGCTTCAGTTTTCATTGATTAAAGTTTTAGTCGATCCTCTGGAATGGATTAAACACGAAAACGGAGGGTTGACTGTACAGTGGACCCTTGAAATTTGTCAACTTGAATATCGTGAAATTTGAAAATCAGCAACTTTTTTCGCCAAAATATTGGCTTGATTTTCATGATTTGGCTTAGAAATTGGCGGTCGTATGAAACACGCCAGTGGCCTCCTAGCCGTGCGGCATAACCTTAAACTGTCCACCGTAGATCTACGTTGACGTGCGTAGTCTCCAACATAGATCTACGTTTTTAAATGTTTTTAACCTTGCACTAAAAGCCTGAGTTGCCTAGACATTAGAGAATGGGTCTGTGCATCAGTATTACAAAATTCGGGATGTCAAACACAAATGCGCTCTTCATTTTAAACAAAAAAAACAATTTATTTTTTCTCAAAATATTCAGTGCGCTACGCACGTCAACGTAGATCTACGTGTGGACAGATTAAGGGTTAAACACCATTCCGAGTCAGTCTGGCATTGTATCTTGGAAGTGACGATAACCTCACGCGTTCATACCATATATTTCTTAATATTTCATTTGTTTTAGTCTTGAACTGCTAAATAAGCCACCATGGGCCCATAGAAAGCTCCTAGTGCCAGCCCTTTGGTAAAGAAAGTGAGAAACACGATAGAAGAAAGAGATCATAGAAAATATGAGTGGAGTGCGTGTGGCGGAGCTCTGCAGGATGTATGGGAAGGCCCATTCAACCATCCTTCCATCGTGGCGAAGAAAACGGAAATCAAGGCAGCTGATGTTGTGAAAGGGTGAAAATGCTACGCAAAGAGATCACAAATAATCGAAGATGTTGAGAAGTTGTTGCTGGTGTGGATCAGACAAAAAGAGTTAGCAGGAGATAGTGTTACACAGTCAATAATTTGCGAAAAGGCAAGTCAGTTGCATGACAATCTCGTAAAGAAAATGCCTGGAATGAGTGCTGATCTAAGGAATACAAGGCCAGAAAAGGCTGGTTCGAAAATTTCCAAGGCGAAGTGGCATACACAATGTTGTAAGGCATCGAGGGCTGCCAGTTCAGACAAACCTGCAGCTG
Source organism: Cherax destructor (assembly GCA_009830355.1). Taxonomy (NCBI): domain Eukaryota; kingdom Metazoa; phylum Arthropoda; class Malacostraca; order Decapoda; family Parastacidae; genus Cherax; species Cherax destructor. Next base: position 3,772 of record WNWK01051014.1, read on the forward strand.
AAAATTCATAAGTGAATTCAAGGACTATGTAGAGACTGAAGAATTTGTCCCCAAGTATTCAATTGTGACGAAACAGGCCTCTTTTTGGAAGAAAATGCCAAAGAGGACCTACTCACGCAGGAGGAAAAGGCACTGCCAGGACACAAGCCTATGAAAGACAGGCTAACTCTCTTGTTGTGTGGTAATGCTAGTGGGGATTTCAAAGTGAAGCCTTTACTGGTGAAGTAGTTCATCTCGGAGTACATCCCGTGAGCGTACAACAGACACAGATAGTGAAAATGAAGATGATAGTGTTTGCAATTGGGATGAGAAATGTGCATGCATCTGGTGGTGGTGGTGGTGATGGTGGTGCTAGTGGTGGTGCCAGGCGTGAGGCACCAGCAGTGAGCCATGCTGCCACCCACGCCGCTGACTCACCCAACCTACACAAAAGCCACCCTCACCTACCCACCCACCACACCAACCTGCACAACCACAACCCCCACAACCATCTGTCAATATCCAGTACCCACCAGCAGACCGCACCTGGGATTGGCAGGAAGCTAATTTTATTCCCAATCCCATCAGTTTGATGAAAGTCAAAGTGGAATACCCCATCCTGTCCACTTGGAAACAATGCCACTGAACTGGAATGTTTAGTTATTCTTGACGATCCCCGATGGAAATTATTATCAGGGAAAGCAACAGATACTTGATTACACCATGTCAAACACAATTCTTTCACCAAAATCACGCCTCCACAAGTGGAAAGAGATAACTGTGGCTGAGATGTATCTTTTTTTTGCCACAATAATGCTTATGCCACATGCGTATAAGCACACTGTCAAATCATACTGGTCGAGATCGCCTGATTGCACACCAGGTTTCAGTGATATAATATCAGTGAATCGATTTGTGCTACTGGTATGTATGCTACATTTCTCAGACAAAACCAGGCCTGGCAGAAACAACAGGTTATATAAGATTAGGAATGTGTTTGTGTATCTGAAACAGAAATTCAATATGCATTTTTATCCCTTCAGGAAGATTGTTATTGATGAGTCATTGATTCTGTTCAAAGGTAGACTGTCGTTCAAGCAGTATATACCAAGCAAGAGAAAACGCTTTGGTATAAAGTTGTTTGTGCTTTGTGATTGCTACAGTGGTCTTGTATTGGGTATTATTGTGTACACTGAAGTTATACATTGCAAGATACCAGGAAGTTATTGGGTATCTCTGGTGATGTGGTTATAACAATGATGGAACCATATCTTGGTAAGGGGCATATATTATATACTGATAACTGGTCACAAGCCCTCCCTCAGTGATTTTTGCGAGTGAACTTGACAGATGTGTGTGGTACAGTGCGTGGAAATTGTAAGCATATGCCTAGGTTCAATGCAGGCACTCATAGAGGTCAGGTGCAAGCATTTGCTGCCAATGACATGGTGATCACTTCCTAACAAAACTGCCTACTACTGCTTGCAAGAAAAGGCTCAGAAGAGGTGTTTTGTCTGTGCACATACAAAAAAAGCCCACAACAATGCAGAGACACTCGTTTTATGTGTGAGGAATGTAAAAAACCACTGTGCGTGGAACCATGTTTCAAAGACTTCCACAGGCTGCAGAACTTCTAGAAACATGTCCAGTGACTCTATATTATACAGTAGGGCCCACTTATACGGCAGGTTAGGTTCCAGGCTAGTGCCTTAAAGCAGACATCGCCGAAAAGCAGAACGCCATTTTTTCCCTTCTAAATGCATATAAATGCCGGACAACAAGCACATTCTTGTATTTTCAATCACTGGGCATTAAAAAACCAATAAAAGTAAGTACAACAATACCTTATTACTTACCTTAAAGTATTCGTTAGCTTAAAATAGTCTGTGAACCAATTTATAAAAAGATCATAGTCATCAAGCTTTTGAATTGGTTTATAAAAAAAAGGGGGGCTACCTTTTGCATAGTTCTTTAGGGCCCTAGGATTCTCTGGTATAAATTATCATGGTTTTTAACGATCCCCAGCAGCTTTGTCTGCAAGTGTTAGTTGAAGACTCAGATGATCAAAGGGATGTTAGGAAGCATTTCTTCCCGGGGGCAGGAATGAATAGTCTGGCAAGTATTAGTGGAGGCAGGAACCATACATAGCTTTAAGCGGGTTTGATAAAGATCATGGAGAGGGAGAGAGGACCTAGTAGCGGTCAGTAAAGGGGGCGGGGCCAGGAGCAAGTCAAACCCTAAAACCAAATTGGAAAAGTACCTCGGGTTCCCCTGGGTTCTCTACATTTTGTCTTTTGTAACTGTATTTGATGGCTATCCAGCAATCAACATATACCTTTTAAATTTATTCAGGTATAAAAATTACAAGTTTTATCTCCAAGATTATCCATAGCAAAATATCGTGAACCCAGGATAAAAAAATTTCATTGGGGTTTAATCATTTCTAACGGCACTTAAAGTGGGTTAGGGCTCCTCTTTTTACCTATGCTTCCCCGCCAATTAAATGAGGCCAACAGAAAGAGAGAACGAGATATGGAGTTCAGAAGGTAAAAAAAAAACTGAACAGGTAGTGGCGTCCTCGGTCAGGCGAAATAATCGTTAAACGTGTCATTTTAGTTCATTCACTATTTTTGTAAGAGTTTGTGAGATTTTACCCAAAATAATTTTTTTTTAATAATAATAATTACCTCACTAAATACTCTTACATTTTAAATTATAAAAATAAAAAACAACAACCCCCCATTCTCAAAAACACTATTTTAGAGTTAAATAGTATTAATTATTATTATCAAAAAAAAAAAAGGGGTGCAAAACCCCCAAAATCTGAATAACTATTAAAAGTGAAGGCATAAAAAAAGAATATTTTTCTGTTACCCCTAATGTTTGACTAGAAAACGTAATTCTTCCATTACAAAGTCTTTTTAAAAAATATCATATTTGTCAATTTTTTTTCTGTGGGTGTAATTTCATGTTTATATTTTTAAAAGCGATTTTTAAATTATTTTGGGGAAAAATCATAAATTAATGAAAAAGTCTATATTAACGTAAAAAAGACATTTAATTCCCCGAAAAGATTATTTTTATTACGTAATGTTTCCCTTCCGCCCAACCTGGGTAAAACAGCTTTTATATCTTTTGTAATATGTTTCTTATATAATTTTAAGAAAAAATCTAGATGGATTAATGAAAATTCATATTAAAAAATAAGCATTTAATGTGCCAAATGATTATTATTATTTTCGTAATGTTTTCCCTCCCCCCGGGAAAACCCCTTTCCCTGGGGGATAAAAAGGTGTTTATATCTATTAAATTTTTTCTCTATAATTTTGAAGAATATATCATGATGGATTTGAAAATGTCTATATTAACGTAAAATAAGACATTTAATGTGGAAAAATATTATTATTATTGATTAATTTTTTCCCCCGCCCGGCAACCACCCCCCATATAGCAAAAAATGGGAAAAAACCGTTTTTTATATCTTTTTGTTTTATATAATTTTGAAGAATATATCATAGATGGATTAATGAAAATCATATTGACGTAAAATTGGACTTTAATTGCCCCAAGGGGGTGATTAAAATAAGAGATGGCTCCGGGGAAAAATTAAAAAACCGGGTGGCGCGCGCCGTATCTGAAGCTCGCTGTATAAAAGTTTTGGTCATAATTTGAACTCCCCTTTTCGGAACGCCCAAAAAAGAAAACCCCCCAAAAAGGGGGGCCCACTTACCTTTTTTGATTGAACAAAATAATAAACAATATTATTTCAAAAATTTTTTTTTTTTTTTTTAAATTTTTCCCCAAGAAAATTCGGAGGGGAACCCCGAAAGGGTTAATTATATTTTTATTATTATTATTATTATTACAGGGGCCCCTTTAAAAACTATAAATGAAAATTTTTGTAAGTGTTTTTTTTAAAGACTTTTGAAAAGTGTAATTATGGGGGCTAAAGGCTAATCTAATTTTTATCCCTTTAGGGGGGAAAAATTGTTTGGTAAGGGCCAGTTCTGGAGCAATTTGGTTAACCGGGGGCCCCTTTTTATTTTTTTTTTTTTATATTGACATCTTTTTCCCATTATAAAAATTTTTTAAGCTCCCCAAAGAAAAAATGTCCCGGCAAATTTTGACCCCCAAAAGATTAAGATTAAGTTTTTTATTTCTTTTTAAAAATGTGTACGGGGGCCCCCCAATTTTTTGTAAACCCGGAAATGTACAATTAGGTAAATATAATATTGTCGTGCTTGTGGGGTGTTTTTTTGGGGGGTTTTAAAAAACCTCGGGTTTTTCCTTAAAAAATTGTTGGTAATGGCGGAGCAGCTTCAGGAGTAATTTTTTCAAAATCGGGGTCCACTGCTTTAAGTAATAAGTTTATTCAGGTATCCCAATCATTCTTTAGATTATATCAGCGTATGTGTGAAACCTAGGAAAACCCCAAAAGTGGGCTGGTGAATTTCCATTGTACTTTTCCTTTTCCTCTTTTTTCCTCTTCCAAGTCTGCTGCCGTTTTTTCCCCATATAAAGATAGAGTAAAAAGTGCGTAGCCTTGGAAGGGGAAAAACAAAATAGGAAAAGGGAAAGGGAATCAAAAAATTCCCGAAAAAGGGGAAAAACTGGTTTGTTCATCTGTGTGTTTTTCTTTCTCGGGGCCCTTAATTAGAAATGATTAAATCATGAACAAGGTATGTGATGGTGATAATAAAAATTAAAAAAAAGATAAAGATTTATTTCTTGTAATAATAACAATCGAGTCTTAAAAGTTATAAAACCATGCAATTTTGCTGCACCTCTATCTTTCTATTAACAATCAAGTGGAGACTTTCCTTTGACTGGGGGGCCCATTCTGAAACTGTCATTCTATGTCGGAAAATTTTGGAAAAAAAAAAATTTTTTTTCTTATGAAATGATAGAAATCTTTTCCCAATGGTAATGCACCAAAGTATGAAATTTGATTGAAAACTTACTGAATTCGCTCGCAAAGTTAGCGATGTCATTGATATATCGCATCAGCGATTTTGCCAACTGCGCCCATTTCGGCCAATTCCTTGGGACGTTCGACCAACCTCATAGCTACTTCTTTAGAACTCCATTTGTTCTATCGTTTGAGTACAAGAAATCACAATTTACGATTTCAACTACCCAATAAAGTGTTCAGAAAATGGCAATTTTCCCAATTTCATCAAAATAAAAAGATGTCAATTTCAAAATAGGGTCCAGAATAAACAATGCAGACGTCCTAGCACTAAAATAAGATGTTATCTGTTCATTAGTCACGTCTTTAGGCCCCTCTTACATTACTCTTGCTTTCATTTTTATTTTTATTGAACAAAAAATAGAAGATTTATTGTTATCAGACTATTGCATTATTGTAAAAATTGTATAAATAATATCTGTGCACTTGTGAAAGAATATTAGACTCACCAGTTGATGTGTATTGGACGCATGGTGTGATTTGTTTATTTTGAACATTGGCGAAAATCGAACATTTCCGCTACTTTGAGCTCAATTTCAAGATCGTTTACATCATGAAACTAATCAAAATCATCTCTATTCCTGTAATATGCGTTCCATTCTATCAAATGAGACCATGAGAAAGAGAATACAACCATAAATACTATACGAAAATACACCTCAAAGTCGGCGTTTTAATCCAAAAACACTGTCAGAGTTTTTTTTCTCATTATGTACTGCTTGCTGCAGGATTTTTATACTGCCACACTGACCACACAGACCCATTTCTCTCATTGGGCCTACCGCTTCTCCTGCTTGATTTGAGGCGCTAGAATTTAGGCGTATAAATACGTCCGAAACATTGGCTCGTAAGACGTTATATACGTCTGAAACAGTCAAAGGGTTAAAAAGCTAGTGTACCCAGTGGCTGTAAGAAGGAGATTGAGATGCGTGACCCAAATTTTCATATGGCTTTTTTTTTTCTCGTTGGAGAGCCCTCGTAACTCCGAGTTGTCAGTAAACAAGTATGTCATTAGTGAGGAGAGACTGTATTTATTTATCACAATTCATCTAACATAACAAAATCACAATATAAATAACTAGAAACATGATATATACCTAGAATGAATAAAATATATCATTACAGTGGAACCCGGTATCAGCCATAATCCGTTCCAGGAGCTAGGCCTCACTCGAACTGGCGAAAGTTGAACTAATATTTCCCATAAAATAATGTAAATACAATTAATCCGTTTCCCCAAAAAAAATTCCAAAAAATTCATTTTTAAAGAATAAATACTACAGTCTCTCTCACTTACCGACATACTCGTTTTGTAAGTGCTTTTTTTAAGTGTATTTTTGGGGGGCTAAAGGACTAATCTAATTTACATTATTCATTATGGGAATAATTTGTTCGGTCCCGGCCTTCGAACAGCTTCTGGGCAATTATGGCCGTTAACCGGGGTCCACTGTACTTTAAGGTAAGTAATAAGTGTACTCTGTGTGTATCTTACTTTTTTTTGTGTTTTTTAATGCCTAGTGCTTTTTTTGCTTGTTGTCTGGCTTTATATGCATAGAAGTGGAAAAAATGGCGTTCTGCTTTAGGCCTAGCCTGGAACCTATCCCGCCTATAAGTGGGGCCATATTGTACTTATGACATTTTAAAAACCCAATCGATTATTTATTATTCTTCTTCTCTTTTTTTTTACAAATGGCCGTCTCCCACAGGCAGGTGACCCAAAAAAAAGAAAATCCCCCCGAAAAAACTTTCATCATCATTCAACACTTTCCCAACTAAAAACATTCATTTTTCTTTGCAAAAGGGGCTGTCGCAGTGAGAATAGTCCTCATTTTTTATCCCAGCCTCCTTTAAAATGCAGGCATTGTCTTTTCCCCGGGGTCAGTCCAATAAATCAATTCTGGTTTCCCGAATCCCCTTTCCCAAAAAGTTACCCGCTCCCCTCCAAAATCGTGCCCCCAAAAAACCCTTCGTCTCCTTCCCCTTATCTACCGCTCCCTCTTGCTGGAAGTCCAAACCCTCGCCCAAAAACCTCCTTTTCCCCTTCCAATTTTCTGGGACCCCTACCCGCCCCTTCCCCTACGATTTATGTCCCAAGTCATTCTACTTTGATCCATTCTCCCCTAAAGCCAAAACCACCTCAACCCCCTCTTGCCCTCTGAAAATACTTTTAGTAACCCCCACCTTCCCTTTTCCATTCAATTTTCTGCATAATATTTACCCCCTTGCCCTTAGCAGGACATCTCCCTGCCCCAGCCTCCTGCTGCAGCATTTGCAACCCATGCTTCACACCCTATAAGGTTTGGTCCCTATCCGTCTTCCTTCTTTCCTCCTGGATAACGTTTTTGTCTACAGTAACGCCCCTCCCTTTTTCCCTCTTCTAGGGTTTAAATTTCATCCTTCTAAACCCCCCAACGTCAACCCCTAAATATCAAAACATTTATTTTCCTAATCCCTTCTCCAATTGATATCAATTTTTCTTTATTTAAATCGTTTGATCCCCTATACCTTACTCTTATCTATGTTTACTTTCAACTTTCTCCCTTTTCCCCTCCCAAAACTCTTTAACCTTTGCAATTTTTCTTTAACCCCCCCTGACGTATCATCAAAGTAACTTTCAACTCCCATTTTTCATTTAATTCCCAAAATTTAATCCCCCTCCCCACCCCTGCTTACTTCTTTTTCCAATTATAAATATTTAAAACAAATGGGAATTCCCTTTTCTAACTACTTTTCCAGAAAAACCCCTCTTCCCCTAACCCTCTTCCCAAAAAAATCTTTAAAACCAGTTTACTATTTTTCCTCACAAACATTTCCCCTTGCTCCCCATCCCTCTATTTCCCCCTTTCCCAAACCAAAAATTTAAGAAAAATTTTCCTTTTTTCTAAATTTTTTCATTTCTTCCTGAAACATTCTACACCCCCCCCTCAAAGCCTCCTTGCTCTCTCAAACCTACTCTGTCCCTCTAATTCTTTCAAAAAAACCCCCGCCACCTTTTGGTATTGTAAAATTCCCCCCCAAAATTTTTTCCTCTTTTTACCCCCCTTCCTTTTAAAAAAACTATACATGCTCTCTGGGGTGATTCCCATTACCCGGAAAAGACGACAGGGTCTTGGGCCCCCCATTCTGTCATTAAGTGAGGAGAGACTGTATAGTTTTCATCAGAAAAAATATAAAGCACTAATTTTAATGGATAAATGAACATTTAAATCAGTTTTACCTTTATTGAAGATCTTGTTGGCATATAAAGAGGCAGGAGAGTTTGTTTGGAGGCAGGACAAGATAGTCCTTCAACATGGCACTACAGTGGACCCCGGAGTTCGTGGTTAATCCGTTCCAGAGGCTCACAAACCGAATCTAATGAACTCAGAATCTATTTTCCCCATAAGAAATAATGGAAATAAAATTAATCCGTTTCAGACACCCAAAAGTATTAAAATAAAATATTTTTGTACATTAAATATACATTAAATTACACAGAAAACAATGAGACATGAAGAATAAAACAATAATAACATGTCACTTACCTTAGAGTTGCTTTTGTTTGGAAGGAAATCCCCTAAAACTTTAGTACCAAGTCCTTTCCTGGGGTTTCTTCCCTTCTTTGTTTTTTTTTTGCCACTAGGACTAGCTTGAGAGTCACTGGACCCCCGTTGCTCAAAAAAAGTTCCAGAGAGTTCTGTTTCTGGCGAATGTTTGGAATTGTGCGCGACTGGGGTGTGTTTGGGGACAGGCAAGATAGTCCTTCAATATTTCGCTAATATTCATACAACTTATTTATCTATCACAATTCATCTAATATGGCATAATAAACAAATTAATAACATAGAAACATGACATATACTCTAGAATGAATAAAATATCATTATGAATCTGAGGACTTGTGTTGTGGTGTTTGTTGTTAGGTGTATAA
>WNWK01051015.1:0-12629 GCA_009830355.1 Cherax destructor
GTGTGAGTGTGTGTGTGTGTGTGGTGTGTGTGTGTGTGGTGTGAGTGTGTGAGTGTGGTGTGTGTGTGTGTGTGTGTGTGTGAGTGTGTGGTGTGAGTGTGTGTGTGGAGTGTGTGTGTGAGTGTGTGTGTGTGTGTGTGTGTAGTGTGGGGTGTGTGTGTGTGAGTGTGTGAGTGTGTGAGTGTGTGTGTGTGTGAGTGTGTGTGTGTGAGTGTGTGTGTGTGTGTGTGTGTGTGTGTGTGTGTGTGTGTGTACTCACCTAGTTGTACTCACCTAGTTGTGGTTGCAGGGGTCGAGACATAGCTCCTGGCCCCGCCTCTTCACTGGCCGCTACTGGGTCACTCTCCCTGCGCCATGAGCTTTATCATACCTCTTCTTAAAGCTGTGTATGGAACCTGCCTCCACTACATCGCTTCCCAAGCTATTCCACTTCCCGACTACTCTGTGACTGAAGAAATACTTCCTAACATCCCTGTGATTCATCTGAGTCTTCAACTTCCAACTGTGTCCCCTTGTTGCTGTGTCCCATCTTTGGAACATTCTGTCTCTATCAACCTTGTCAATTCCTCTCAGTATCTTATATGTCGTTATCATGTCCCCTATCTCTTCTGTCCTCCAGTGTCGTCAGGTCGATTTCCTTAACCTCTCCTCGTAGGACATACCCCTTAGCTCGGGACTAGTCTTGTTGCAAACCTTTGCACTTTCTCTAGTTTCTTTACGTGCTTGGATAAATGTGGGTTCCAAACTGGTGCTGCATACTCCAGTATGGGCCTAACTACACAGTGTACAGGGTCCTGAACGATTCTTTATTAAGATGTCGGAATGATGTTCTTAGGTTTGCTAGGCGCCCATATGCTGCCGCAGTTATTTGGTTGATGTGCGCCTCAGGAGATGTGCCTGGTGTTATACTCACCCCAAGATCTTTTTCCTTGATTGAAGTTTGTAGTCTCTGGTCCCCTAGACTGTACTCCGTCTGCGGTCTTCTTTGCCCTTCCCCAATCTTCATGACTTTGCACTTGGGTGGGTTGAACTCCAGGAGCCAATTGCTGGACCAGGCTTGCAGCCTATCCAGATCCCTTTGTAGTTCTGCCTGGTCCTCTTCCGATTGAATTCTTCTCATCAACTTGTGTGTGTGTGTGAGTGTGTGTGTGTGTGTGTGTGTGAGTGTGTGTGTGTGTGTGTGTGTGTGTGAGTGTGTGTATGAGTGTGTGTGTGAGTGTGTGTGAGTGTGTGTGTGTGTGTGTGTGTGTGTGTGGAGTGTGTGTGTGTATGGTGTGTGTGTGTGTGTGTGAGTGTGTGAGTGTGTGTGTGTGTGTGTGTGTGTGAGTGTGGTGTGTATGAGTGTGTGTGTGAGTGTGTGTGTGTGTGTGAGTGTGTGTGTGTGTGAGTGTGTGTGTGTGTGTGTGGAGTGTGTGTGTGTGTGTGAGTGTGTGTGTGTGTGATGTGTGTGTGTGTGTGAGTGTGAGTGTGTGAGTGTGTGTGTGTGTGTGTGTGTGTGTGTGTGTGTGTGTGGTGGTGTGTGAGTGTGTGTGTGTGTGTGTGTGTGTGTGTGTGTGTGTGTGTGGTGAGTGTGTGTGTGTGTGTGAGTGTGTGAGTGTGTGTGTGTGTGTGTGAGTGTGTGAGTGTGTGTGTGTGTGAGTGTGTGTGTGTGTGTGTGAGTGTGTGTGTGTGTGTGTGAGTGTGTGTGTGTGTGAGTGTGTGTGTGTGTGTGTGTGTGAGTGTGAGTGTGTGTGTGTGTGTGTGTGTGTGTGTGTGTGTGTGTGTTTGTGTGTGTGCGTGATTGTACTCACCTAATTGTACTCACCTAATTGTGGTTGCAGGGGTCGAGACTCAGCTCCTGGCCCCGCCTCTTCGCTGTCCGCTGCTGGGTCTCTGCTCTCCCTGCTCCATGAGCTTTATCATACCTTGTCTTAAAACTATGTATGGTTCCTGCCTCCACTATATCTTTCTCTAGACTATTCCACTTCCTGACTACTCTGTGGCTGAAGAAATGCTTCCTAACATCCCTTTGACTCATCTGAGTCTTCAGCTTCCAGTTGTGTCCCCTTGTTTCTGTGTTCCCTCTCTGGAACATCCTGTCACTGTCTACCTTGTCAATTCCCCGCAGTATTTTGTATGTCGTTATCATGTCTCATCTGACCCTTCTTTCCTCCAGTGTTGTTAGTCCTATTTCCCTAACTTTCTTCATAAGACAGACCCTGAGTTGTGGAACTAACCTTGTCGCAAACCTTTGCACTTTCTCTAGTTTCTTTACGTGTTTGACCAGGTGTGGGTTCCAGACTGGTGCTGCATATTCTAGTATGGGCCTGACGTACACGGTGTACAGTGTCTTCAACGATTCCTTGTTAAGGTAACGGAACGCTAATCTTAGGTTTGCCAGTCGCCCATATGCTGCCGCAGTTATCTGGTTGATGTGTGCCTCCGGAGACATGCTTGGCGTTATACTCACCCCAAGGTCTTTCTCCTTTGCTGATTTTTGTAGCCTTTGTCCACCTAGCCTGTACTATGTCAGAGGTCTTCTTTGCCCTTCTCCGATCTTCATGACTTTGCATTTGGCGGGATTGAATTCGAGAAGCCAGTTGCTAGACCAGATGTCAAGTTTGTCCAGGTCTGTTTGAAGTCCTGCTTGGTCTTCATCCGATGTGAGTGTGTGTGTGTGTGTGTGTGTGTGTGTGTGTGAGTGTGTGTGTGAGTGTGTGTGTGTGTGTGTGTGTGTGTGAGAGAGAGAGTGTGAGTGTGTGTGTGTGAGTGTTATTTACCATTTTGTCCTAGGCACATGGCGATTAGACACTAGGCCTGTTGTATGTATGTGTGTGTGTGTGTGTGTGTGTGTGTGTGTGTAACGAAACACTTCGAAATGTTTCGGCCCCGCCGGGAATTGAACCCGGGCCCTCCGTGCGTGAAGCAAGAGCGCTAGCCACCATGCCATCGGGTGTGTGTGTGTGTGTGTGTGTGTGTGTGTGTGTGTGTGTGTGAGTGTGTGTGAGTGTGTGTGTGTGAGTGTGTGTGTGTGTGTGTGTGTGTGAGAGTGTGTGTGTGTGAGTGTGTATGTGTGTGTGTGTGTGTGTGTGTGTGTGTGTGTGTGTACTCACCTAGTTGTGGTTGCAGGGGTTGAGTCACAGCTCCTGGCCCCGCCTATTCACTATTCGCTACTAGGTCACTCTTCCTGATCCATGAGCTTTATCATACCTCTTCTTAAAGCTATGTATGGATCCTGCCTCTACTACATCACTTCCCAGACTATTCCACTTCCTGACCACTCTGTGACTGAAGAAATACTTCCTAACATCCCTGTGATTCATCTGAGTCTTCAACTTCCAACTCTGACTCCTTGTTGCTGTGTCCCATCTCTGGAACATTCTGTCTCTGTCCACTTTGTCAATTCCTCTCAGTATTTTATATGTCGTTATCATGTCCTCCCTATCTCTCCTGTCCTCCAGTGTTGTCAGGTCGATTTCCCTTAACCTCTCCTAGGAAGACATACCCCTTAGCTTCGGGACTAGTCTTGTTGCAAACCTTTGCCCTTTCTCTAGTTTCCTTACGTGCTTGGCTAGGTGTGGGTTTCAAACTGGTGCTGCATACTCCAATATGGGCCTAACGTACACAGTGTACAGGGTCCTGAACGATTCCTTATTAAGATGTCGGAATGCTGTTCTTAGGTTTGCTAGGCGCCCGTATGCTGCAGCAGTTATTTGGTTGATGTGCGCCTCAGGAGATGTGCCTGGTATTATACTCACCCCAAGTTCATTTTCCTTGAGTGAGTTTTGTAGTCTCTGGCCCCCCTAGACTGTACTCCGTCTGCGTTCTTCTTTGCCCTTCCCAAATCTTCATGAATTTGCACTTAGTGGGGTTGAACTCCAAGAGCCAGTTTCTGGAGCAGGCCTGCAGCCTGTCCAGATCTCTTCGTAGTTCTACCTGGTTTTCATCTGATTGAATTCTTCTGATCAACTTCACATCATCTGCAAATATTGACACTTCAGAGTATATTCCTTCCGTCATGTCGTTTACAAATACCAGAAACAGCACCGGTTCTAAGACTGATCCCTGTGGAACCCCGCTCGTCACAGGCGCCCACTCTGACACCTCGCTACGTACCATAACTCGCTGTCTTCCTGACAGGTATTCCCTGATCCATTGCAGTGTCTTCCTGTTATCCTTGCCTGGTCCTCCAGCTTTTGCACTAATCTCTTGTGTTTAACTGTGTCAAACACCTTCTTACAGTCCAAAAAAAATGCTGTCTGCTCACCCCTCTCTCTCTTGTCTTACTGCTGTCACCCTGTCATAGGAATCCAGTAGGTTTGTGACACAGGGTTTCCCGTCTCTGAAACTGTGCTGGTTGTGTGTGTGTATGAGTTTAGCACTTTATAATATGCCACATATTTTCAGTAACCTGGAGAGGCTGGTATCCAAACGTGAGGAGAATGAAATTAATGTGTGAGCGTCTGCGTCTGTGAAAGTGACCTGTGTTAAGGGAAGCATGTGTCGTGGTCCCACTAGACGCCTCACGTCTTGACCCAGTTGGTACTGATTTCCACACTTCGCTTTATTATTTTTATTATTTGCAACTACACGATATATAAAGTACATACGAACACATGTTAAGGCTATTCATTATTTTTGCTCTGGGTTCGCGGCCTCCTTTCCCTCCTGGATATTATTCACGGCTCCCTGGTTGTAACTTTGGGTCTCGAGCATGAAGACTTTACCTGGCTTCCTGGAAGGCTGCCTAAGCTCTCAAGTCTGCCAGGAGCTATGACTCGACCCTGACACACACACACACACACACACACACACACACACACACACACACACACACACACAAGAAGGCTTTTGACACAGTACCACACAAGAGACTGGTGCAAAAAGTTCCATACATAGCTTTAAGAAGAGGTATGATAAAGCTTATGAAGCAGGGAGAGAATGAATTAGTATCGACCAGTGAAGAGGCAGGGCCACGAGCTATGACTCGACCCCTGCAACCACATATAGCTGAGTACACACACACACACACACACACACACACACACACACACACACACACACACACACACACACACACACACACACATATATATATATATATATATATATATATATATATATATATATATATATATATATATATATATATATATATATATATATATATATATATATTACTATATATATATATATATGTATTATTAACACATCGGCCGTTTCCCACTGAGGCAGGGTGACCCGAACAAGAAGAAACACTTTCATCATCATTCACTCCATCACTGTCTTGCCAGAGGCGCGCCTACACTACGGTTAAAAAACTGCAACATGTCAACACCACTCTTCAGAGTGCAGGCACTGTACTTTCCACCTCCAGGACTCGAATCTGGCCTTCCGATTTCTCAGAATCCCTTTGCTCACACTCCAACAGCACGTCAAGTTATGAAAAACATTCATCTTCACTCGCTCAAATCTATGCTCACTGCTCACGCACACTTGCTGGAAGTCCAAGCCCCTCACACACAAAACCTTGTTTAATCCTTATCCCCCCAACCTCTCTTAGAACGACCCCTACACCGCCTTCCTTCCACTACAGATTTATATGCCCTCCAAGTCATTCTATTTTGTTAAATCCTTTCTAAATGTCCGAACTACCTCGACAACCCCTCCTCAGCCCTCTGGATAATATTTTTAGTAGTCCCGCACCGCCTCCTAATCTCTGAGCTACAGATTCTCAGCATTATATTCACACCGCACATTGCCCTCAGACACGACATCTCCACTGCCTCCAGCCTTCTCCTTGTTGCAACATTCACCACCCATGCTTCACACTCATATAAGATAGTTGGTACCACTACACTCATACATTCTCCTCTCTGCTTCCATTGATAACGTTCTTCGTCTCCACATATTTCTCGGTGCACCACTCACTTGTTTTCCTTCATCAGTTATATTATTCACCTTACCTTTCATAAGCCATCTGCTGACAAGTCCATTCACAAATATCTGAATACATTCACTTCCTTCATACTCCCTCCAATCTGATATCCAATCTTTCATTCCCTATTTTTTTGTTATCACCTTGCTCTTTCTTACATCCACCAACCTCTGCAACTGCTCTTCAGAATCTCCCAAAAGCACAGTGTCATCAGCAAAAAAGCAACTGTGACAACTCCCACTTTGTATTTGATTCTTTATCTCTTAATCCCACACCTCTTGCCAACACCCCAGCATTCACTTCTCTTACAACCCCATCTGTAAGTATATTAAACAACCATAGTGACATCACGCATTCCTATCTAAGGCCTACTTTTGATGAGAAATAATCTCCCACTTGTTATAATAAGGTTAGATAAGTTTTCTAAGGTTCTTATTTACAAAATTATTAATTTTTACATTAACATAAGAAAAAAATATATCTTTAAACGTTGAAGATAATATTTTAGAAAGGACTTAATTTTAAATGAGATCTTGCTAATTGACCTGTTTTACCTATTCGGTATATATATATATATATATATATATATATATATATATATATATATATATATATATATATATATATATATATATATATATATATATATATATATATATATATATATATATATATATATATATATATATATATATATATATATGTATATAAGTATGCATCTGCCCACACAGATACACAGAACTTGAAGTCTGAGGTTATTCAGCTCAACTCTTCACTGTTAATAATCTTCCATAATTTTCAGTTATTTTAACATTAATGTTCTCTTTAGAAATATTTTCATAAAAATCTTGACTATTTATATATGCATGCATTGTTGAGTGTTTTACATAACATTACTCTCTACTTACCTTACGCATTAAAAGGTTTAAATACATTCCGATATCTTCAGTAGGTACAGATCAATGATTATAACTATGAAATTATTTTTAAAGGGGTGGACCGGTAAGCCAGCAGAAGGCCTCGGTCAGATATCCAAAAGTTCCAACGGCGGGTCATCATATAACTAAGACCCGCGTCAGGAAACACTTGCCCTGTTTCCTGACTAACCTAACACCCACCTAACAGTAGACAGTCTCCTTCGTATTGTGTCAGTTTTAGGTCTTAGCTACGCGAATATAATTCTGTTCTTACCCTATACTATTTTATATTATTATCGTGTGGTGTTTTATATTACTATCGTATGGTATTTTATATTACTATCGTATGATGTTTATATTACTATCGTATGATGTTTATATTACTATCGTATGGTGTTTTATATTACTATCGTATGATGTTTATATTACTATCGTATGATGTTTATATTACTATCGTATGGTGTTTTATATTACTATCGTATGGTGTTTAATATAATTATCGTATGATGTTTATATTACTATCGTATGGTATTTTATATTACTATCGTATGATGTTTATATTACTATCGTATGGTGTTTTATATTACTATCGTATGGTGTTTTATATTACTATCGTATGGTGTTTAATATAATTATCGTATGATGTTTATATTACTATCGTATGGTATTTTGTATTACTATCTTATGGTATTTTATATTACTATCGTATAGTGTTTTATATTAGTATCTTATGGTATTTTGTATTACTATCTTATGGTATTTTGTATTACTATCTTATGGTATTTGTATTACTATCTTATGGTGTTTTGTATTACTATCTTATGGTATTTTATATTACTATCTTATGGTATTTTGTATTACTATCTTATGGTATTTTGTATTACTATCTTATGGTATTTTATATTACTATCTTATGGTGTTTTATATTACTATCTTATGGTATTTTGTATTACTATCTTATGGTATTTGTATTACTATCTTATGGTGTTTTGTATTACTATCTTATGGTATTTTGTATTACTATCTTATGGTATTTTGTATTACTATCTTATGGTATTTTGTATTACTATCGTATGGTGTTTTGTATTACTATCTTATGGTATTTTATATTACTATCGTATGGTATTTTATATTACTATCTTATGGTATTTTATATTACTATCTTATGGTATTTTTTATTACTATCGTATGGTATTTTATATTACTATCTTATGGTATTTTATATTACTATCTTATGGTATTTTGTATTACTATCTTATGGTATTTTATATTACTATCTTATGGTATTTTGTATTACTATCTTATGGTATTTTGTATTACTATCTTATGGTATTTTATATTACTATCTTATGGTATTTTGTATTACTATCTTATGGTATTTTGTATTACTATCTTATGGTATTTTGTATTACTATCTTATGGTATTTTGTATTACTATCTTATGGTATTCATTTCACATTTAAGTTCTGACTGGAATTTAACTTATATTGTTGTAATAATTTCCTTCTTGTATAATATTTCCCTTCAATTTTTTTTTTACATAATTTTTTAAATTTGGTTCTTAAATTTCTAGCAAAATTTTATCTTCTTTAAATCTGTTAGATTTATACAAAGGCATGTTAAACCATATATATTAAACTATCTTAGTTACATTACTTAATTTATGGTGTAGACAGAATTACATATATTTATTTAAATTGTGTGTTTTATTGCAATAAATTTGTAAATTCTGATGATGGACACAGAAACACTCGTAACGTTAATAAAAAAAATCGAATATATTTTAAAGATGGCGTTTGTTAGTCTTGGTCTTGCTTTTCATATAAAAAAATTACCCATGAACATACATATATAGACGTATGCATATAAATTCACAAATATATGTACTTGTGCTTGTTAATGTGTATGTATACTTGAGCAGATGAAGGCTGTGCATATTTATACATGCATGTATATTTTAACATTTGTGTAGGTATTCATATGTATGTGTGAAAATGTAATATTGTTAGTTACCATTTTGTCCTAGGCACATGTCGATTAGACACTAGGCCTGTTGTATGTGTGTATATGTGTGTGTGTATATGTGTGTGTGTGTGTGTGTGTAAGGAAACACTTCGAAATGTTTCCGCCCCGCCGGGAATTGAACCCGGGCCCTCCGTGCGTGAAGCGAGAGCTTTAGCCTCCAGGCCACCGGGGCTGTATTGTAGGCATGAGTATGTGTGTAAAATTGTGCTGTTGTATGTATATGTATGCATTTGTATATGTTTATGAATGCTCTTTTGCACGTGCATGTGCGTGTATATTTATGTGTGCGAATATCTATGTATGTTTGCGTATTTACGTATTACGGATTTTTAAGTTATCCCAGCCATTCCAGGATGCTGGTGATGGAGGTAACAACTTTGACTATAGTTATCCTGCACTTGTCAGTTGTTCCTAGCATTTTGTCCTCGTTACCATACATAAGCGTTGAAAATTTGAACCCGATAGGATGAGAAGTTCTCGAGTAATGGGCGAAGGAAAAATCGAACAGTTGATCCGAGGAGAAAAAATAGACCAATTGCTCAGATCAAGAGCGCTTCACTAACATAAAGGCAGCTCCCTTGAATGGACGAACCGTACAAAAACCACAACACAATTTACTAATGAATAACAACACTTAGTAGCGTACAATTGTAGATATTAGACGTGTGAAAGACACATTGTGGAGTGTGTCATGGTTCCCGGCGCCCTCTAACATCCCATGACAACACTATTAACTTTGTGATGATCGCCACTTGACAATAGTAACTAGTGGCATGTGGCATCCAGCCCTCAAACCACTTTGCAATAATATGCAGATTTTAGCGTCACATAAAACAACAGTACACGGAAAAGTGAGTATCTCTCAGTGTGTATACACTGTGTATACACTGTGTATACACTACGAGTGTAGTTACATCCCTGTCTCAGGGAGTCCTTGTTGATTGTAGTTGTACAGGTAATTTCTGGTCATTCTTAGCCTCCTGAGTTGATAAGCTGTAAACTAAGTAGTCGAGCAAACAATACAAAGTGCCGCAAGTGTATATATACTGAGAGATGTATATATCTCAACCTTTATTCACGTTGACGTGTATATATTTAAGTTTTGATACACTAAGAGTTTATTTTAATCCTTTTCTTAGGCCTTAAAATATCCTTGAAAGGAGAAGAGGTGATATGTAGCCTTAATGACCTCGTGTGGTTGGTTATAAGGGCTATAATCCAACCAGCGCCTCGATTCTTGTCTTGTATTTTGCTCACCTGGGGTAAAATTTACTTTCATACGGAATATATAACTTACCCTAATCTATTGCAACCTAAACTAAAAATAATAATAAACGAACTTTCAAAAACTGAAGCTGGGTAATGTATAAGAAAACGACGAGTATAACATTCATATATGTTAAGCGTGCAGCGTCATGCTGCTGTCTGCACGGATACACGCAACTATCAACGCTTGCATGGTGCTTACACACAAATGGAACATAATCGACAGCATGAAGTAGGTATTACTGTCCGCGGGCGAACACAGAATGAACTCGAAGCTCAGTGGAAGAGTTTTCGGTCACAACCGTCAGAGTTGAGATCAGATCCTCTTCAGAGTCAACACATACAGACAACTATTATTTTAAAGAATGATAAGTCACTATACCGTGGCTGTAACAACATACAAATAACCCGCACTTTTTCAACGCACCGGCCGTATCCCACCGAGGCGGGGCGGCCCAAAAGGAAAACGAAAGTTTCTACTTTTAAATTTAGTTATATATACAGAAGAAGGGGTTACTAGCTCCTTGCTCCCGGCATTTTAGTCGCCTCTTACGGAGGAAGAATTCTGTTCCACTTTCCCATGAAGATAAGAAGAAATAAACAAGAACAAGAACTAGTAAGAAAATAGAAGAAAACCCATATATATATATATATATATATATATATATATCTAGGAATTCGCAAAAAAGAGGCGAAATATTCAAACACTGATCTTGGCCGATGGAGACTAAACCTACGAATCATGACAATAGAGGCTTTACCGACGCCCACACTGGTCCAATCCCTGGCATCCAGCTCCCCAGACGTTATCCAGATAGCTAGGCAGGAAGGCTTCAGCGTTTTTCATCTCATCCCCTGCATGCATCGACACAACTAGAGATTTTTACAATGCTAGGAATTCAGGGGATGAGATAAAAGCTGTAAGCCTTCCTGCCTGAAAGCTGGCTGCCTTGGAATAACGTCTAGCGAAAGCTGGATGCCAAGGTATTGGACCAGTGTGGTACGGTCGGTAAAGCACTTCGTACCTTGTCATGAGGTTCGTAGGTTGAGTCTCCGTCGCCAGAGATCAGTGTTTGTTTTATATATATATATATATATATATATATATATATATATATATATATATATATATATATATATATATATATATATATATATATATATATATATATATATACATAGGGAGGTACCACCTCTGGAACTGTGTTGGGGCCCCTCATCCTCAGAGAAGATTGTAAACTTGCTTCAGGGAAAACTCAAGGTCTCCCTGAAGCTGTTTGAATATTGTTTTCCCCTACCACCACCTATATTCTATATAGACTTTATTTAAAAAAGAATTACAGATAAGAGAAATATTTTTTCATTGCCAATGGTATAAACAATTATATTTTTGAACCAATCCAAACTTATAATCCTCACTCAACCTAACTTAAACTAACTTATTTTTAGTTGAATTCTACTATGTATATCATAGGTCAGAGTATATTTATTTAATATTAATTAAAATCAATTATATTTATTTTTTTCGTTATTCTCAGTGTGACTTTGTAAATGGTCCAAGTCTGACCGAAACGTCGTGGTAATCTCCTCTTCTATGTGCGGGTTATTTGTATTGTTCCAGTCACGGTATTGTGCCTTTTTTGTTATTTACTACCTGACATCAATAAATACTACATATAGGAAGCACCTTGTTATAGAGCATTTCGGGCAATTAGGTCAGTTTTGTCCCAGGATGCGACCCACACCAGTCCACTAACACCCAGATACCCATTTTACCCTATGAGGAAATGGACAGCAGGTGTCTTATGAAAACACGTCCTAATGTTACCCAGCGACCGAGATTGAACTCCAGACCTCAGTGTGTGAGCTGAGTGCACTACCGATTGAGTTACGAGACACCTTACCGGGAATAGTTACCGTGATGAGTCTTTTTTTCCCAACTCCTCAAGGAGCTAAGATGCACTCTTTCCCCATGGGCCAAGGGTTTCTGGCCATGGGAACAAACTTATAGTGATGGGCACGTTCACCGTATTTTCTAGACTTTTGGGACTCCCTGAATGGCAGCTGCCCCTCCTTCCTCCCTGGGGTATTGGAGATAGGTAACAGCCAAGGTAGATGCACATGTGTAGTCCCACACCACCTGCTTGCCGTCTGTCCAAGCTTGAAGGGTGATACCATCTGGACGCTTCTGGCTGCCATCAGATCTACATAGTTGGGGTGGCTCCCTTATTGCTGGGCATCCGGCTGTTGTGAGGGTCCTTTTGATGATGTTACTAACCTCTTCATGCCTTGCAATCTTTCCCGGATCTACGGCAAAAAAGACCATGGTAACCAAATCGGTCTACCGATTCACTACTACAGATAACTGTGTTCGGGAGAATAAGGGGGCAAGGGAAGGGCAACACCATGCGGGGGGTCAGTGGGGCGAGACGGGGCCAAACGAGGGGTGAGTTAGAGACTTCCAAAGAAATCCCCACATGAGGAGCTGTCACTAAGGAGGTGGC
>WNWK01051016.1:0-12629 GCA_009830355.1 Cherax destructor
GGGTGTGGGACTGCTCTGGGAGAGTACAGGATGGGTATAGGACTGCTCTGGGAGAGTACAGGATGGGTATAGGACTGCTCTGGGAGAGTACAGGATGGGTGTGGGACTGCTCTGGGAGAGTACAGGATGGGTGTGGGACTGCTCTGGGAGAGTTCAGGATGGGTATAGGACTGCTCTGGGAGAGTACAGGATGGGTGTGGGACTGCTCTGGGAGAGTACAGGATGGGTGTGGGACTGCTCTGGGAGAGTATAGGAATTGTGAACAAAGCAACTTAGGCGGCATTCCCATATTGCCATGTGGGCTCCCAGATTTTTTGTATAGTGCGCACACTGACCACAGAGACCCATTCTCTTAGATGTAGGCCTATCAGCCTTCTTGTGCTAAATTTGAGGCCACAAGAATTTAGGCGTAGTACTACGGTTTGGACCCAGAACTCAAAGCCGTAGAACTACGGCACGGACCCTGAAAGGGTTAAATAACCTTCAGCCAACTGTGTGAGATTTTCCTATATTGTTCTTTCTTGTCACTGATGGTTCAGTTGTGTCTACGCGACTTGAGGCAACTCTGAGCTGTTCTACAATCTGTTCATGCAGTCATTGGCTCCTCCACTACATGTTGAGTAGAAGGTCAAGATTCTCCATTCTCTACCTTTCCTACGTGTCAACGTACAACGCTCACTACTTGTTCAGGCTAGTACCTATTAACTACATTGTGATTATTTTTTTCAACAAACCGTCCGTTTCCCACCGAAGCGGGGTGACGCAAAAAGAAGAAAAACTTTCACCATCACTCACTCCATCACTGCCTTGCCAGAGGAGCGTCGATACCACAGTTCAAAACTGCAAATATCCCAACTCCTCCTTCAGAGTGCAGGCACTGTACTTCCAATCTCCAGGACTCAAGTCCGGTCTGCCGATTTCTCTGAAGCCCTTCACAAATGTTACTTTGCTTACACTCCTACAGCACGTCATAAAAACTACAAAACGTCCTTTACCACCACCCTCCAACCTTTCCTAGGACAACCAGTGCCCCGCTTTTCCTCCACTACAGATTTATATGCCCTCCAAGTCATTCTATTTTGTTCCATCCTTTCTAAATGTCCGAACCACCTCGACAACACCTCTTCAGCCCTGTGGATAATGTTTTCAGTAACCCCACACCTCCTTCTAATCTCTAAGCTACGGATGCTCTGCATTATATTCCCACCACACATTGCCCTCAGACACAACTTCACTGCCTTCGGACTTGTTGCAACATTCACAAGCCATACTTGGCACCCATATAACAGCGCTGGTACCACTATACTCTTATACAGTCCCTTCTTTGCCTCCAGTGACAAAGTTCTTTGTTTCCACAGACTCCTCACCTTTTTTCCCCTTTTCAATTCTATGGTTCACCTCGTCTTTCATAGACCCATCTGCTGGCAAGTCCACTTCCATCTGAATACATTCACTTCCTCCATAATCCCTCCTATCTGATATCCAATCCTACATTAACTATTTTGTTTGTTACCTTCATCCTCTTCCTCTTTCCAATGTTCACTTTTAATTTCCTCCTTAACCAAACCCTCCAAAATTCGTCCACCAACCTTTGCAGCTTCTATTATTATTATTATTATTATTATTGCATTCATAGGGGCAGCGCTAAATCCAAAGGGGTCATATAGCACCTGGGAGAAATGGAAGGCATTCAGACTTGATTCAAGGAATTTGAGCATATATCCAGTTCCTACCTTTACCTTTGATATACCTTTGAAGAGTTTCGAGAGTATCTACTCTCTGAGCCCGGCCATGGGCCAGGCTCGTCTGGTGCTTGCCTGGTCAACCAGGCTGTTGCTGCTGGAGGCCCGCTGCCCCTCATATCCATCACAGCCTGGTTGATCTGGCACCTGGTGAAGATATTTGTCCAGTTTCCTCTTGAAGGCTTCTACACTGGTTCCAGCCGTGTTTCGGATATCTTCTGGTAAGATGTTGAATAGTCTGGGACCCCGGATGTTAATACAGTGCTCCTGATTGTCCCCACCGCACCCCTGCTCCTCACTGGGTTTATTTTACACTTTCTCCCATATCTCTCACTCCAGTATGTTGTTATGGCAGTGTGCAGATTTGGGACCAGGCCCTCAAGTACTTTCCATGTATATATTATCATGTACTCTCTCTCCTCCGCTCCAATGAGTACATGTTCAAGACTTGAAGGCGTTCCCAATAATTTAGATGTTTCAATGGCTCAATGTGAGCCGTAAACGATCTCTGGATTTGTTCCAGCTCTGCTATTTCTCCTGCCCTGAACGGGGCCGTCAGCACTGAGCAGTATTCTAAGTGAGGGAGCACTAGCGATTTGAATAGTGTCACCATCGGCATTATTTCCTTGTTTTGAAAGTTCTCAATACCCACCCCGTCATCTTCCTGGCTGTTGTGATCTTTGTCTTGTTATGGTCTTTAAACGACAGATCAGCAGACATAATTATTCCCAAGTCCTTTACGTGTTCCTTTCGTTCTATGTGGTGACCCTCTTGCGTTTTGTATATAGTGTTCCTTTTGAGTTCTTCATTTTTCCATACCTAAGCAGCTGAAACTTATCACCATTGAACGTCA
This sequence comes from Cherax destructor, assembly GCA_009830355.1. Classification (NCBI taxonomy): domain Eukaryota; kingdom Metazoa; phylum Arthropoda; class Malacostraca; order Decapoda; family Parastacidae; genus Cherax; species Cherax destructor. The sequence goes on from WNWK01051016.1 coordinate 2,596, forward strand.
TGTTGTTCTCCACTGCCCATTGGAAGACCCTGCTTATGTCCTCCTGTAATTTTTCAGTGTCCTCTACCGTAGTGACTTTCATGCTTATTTTAGTGTCATCTGCAAATGATGATACAAAAGTGTGCTGGGTGTTTTTATCTATGTCTGCTATGAGGATGAGAAACAGCAGAGGTGCAGGACAGTGCCTTGGGGCACTGAGCTTTGACCTCGCTGATGCTGGATCTTGCCCTGTTCACTACTACTTTTTGTGTTCTTTGTGTTAGGAACTCAAAATCCATCTGCCTACCTTCCCTTAATGCCTATGGCCCTCATTTTGTGCGCTATCACTCCATGATCGCATTTGTCAAACGCCTTTGCAAAATCTGTTAAATCACATCTGCGTTTTGGTCGTCCTCCAATGCCTCCGTAATTCTGTCATAATGGTTCAGCAGCTGTGACAGGCATGATCGACCCGCTCTAAAGCCATGCTGGTTCGGGTTATGTTGGTTGTGCTGGTCCATGAACTTTGTAATCTGCCGTCTCATCACTCCTTCAAAGATTTTTATGATGTGAGAAGTGAGGGCTACTGGTCTGTAATTTTAGCTAGTGCTCTACTACCTCCCTTATGCAAAGGAGCTATGTCTGCACTCTTTAAGGCCTCTGGAATTTCACCTAGATCTAAGCTCTTTCTCCACAGAATACTAAGGGCTCTTGCTAATGGTACTTTGCACTGCTTTATAAATAAAGCATTCCATGAATCTAGTCCAGGTGCTGAGTGAGTGGGCATGTTGGCCATTTCTTTTCGAAATCTATGGGATTTGTACTAATGTCGGTTAGGTGGTCTGCGCAGCTTTCTGCTGGAGTGAAAAATATTTCTGCATTTTCTACCTTGCTGTCATTTAGTGGGTTGCTGAACACTGACTCATACTGTTCTTTTAGCATTTCACTCATTTCCTGTTCATCGTCCGTATACGAATCTCCTCTCAATAATGGTCCAATTCTACAGGTAGTTCTTAGCTTGGATTTTGCATAGGAGTAGAAATATTTTGGGTTTCTTGCAATATCCTGTATGGCTCTTTGTTCCCTTTGTACTTCTTCTGTCAGGTATGACATCTTAAGTTTGTGCTCTAATTCCGTGATCTCTCGGTTAAGGCTATCTCTCCTCTGTTGCAACATAACTGTGTTTTTCAGCAATTCAGTAACCCGTTTTCTTCTCCTGTACCATCTCCTACGCTCTCTCTCTCTATATCTGATCTTCTTCGGGGTTTCCTCAATGGTACGTGTTTCATACATACCTTGTATGCTTCTGTATTCAGCTTCTAGGCACTGGTGGGGATTTAGGGTGCTCATGTCTGATTCCCATGATATGTCTGATAGCTCTTGGTTTATTTTTTCCCAGTCAATTCTATGGTTATTAAAATTAAACTTACTGAACATTCCGTCTCTAACATTAGTGTCGCAGTTCCCTAACCCTGAGTTAATACTAGTTTGAACTTCTATGATGTTATGATCAGAGTATATTGTTTTTGTAACTGTTATGTCTCTGATTAATTCCTCGTTGTTTGTGAATATCAAATCCAGGGTATTTTCATTTCTAGTGGGATCAATTATCTGTTGGTTTAGTGAGTACTTTTCACAAAGCCTCATTAGTTCCCTGGTATGTGCCTGTTGAGCCAGGGTGCTTCCAGGAGTTATTTCTGGTATAACATTATGGTGCCTCATCTTCCATTTTACATGAGGGAGATTAAAATCTCCAAGGATTAAAATGTTTGGGGTGGGATTCTCTAGCCTATCCAGATAGCTATCTATCTTCCTTAACTGCTCTGTGAATTCCTCCGCAGTTGCTGATGGTGGTTTGTATACTAGGATAATTACTAGATTCTTATTTTCCACTTTAATGCCGAGAATTTCTACTATATCATTCGTAGCGTTCAAAACTTCTGTGCAACAGAGAGTATCTTTTATATAGAGTCCTACTCCTCCCTGTGACCTATTAATTCTATCACATCTATACATGTTATAGTTTTCTATCTGAATCTCTCCGTCCAAAACATCCCTTGTATGTGTTTCTGTAAATGCTCCAAACATGGCATTTGCTTCTGATAGGAGTCCACTAACATAACTAACTTTGTCATTTTTATTTGATTTCAGACCCTGAATATTTGCAAATATGAAGCAGGAGTTACCATTTGGATGTTTGGTCTTTCTTTGTGTTTGGTTAGTACCACTGGTGATGTCCTACCTGGTATGGCCCCTGGTGCCCATACCCTGGTTTCTCCAGTACTGACTTTGATTGTTTATACAGCCCTGATGAGCTGGTGCCTGTCTTGTCTTGTCCCACTGTTCTGCCCATCTGTCCCCTCTGTACCATTTCCACCTTTTGTCTCTTTCTTTTATCTGGTTGTTTCTCCTTATATCTAAAAAGATTGCTGTTCTTTTTCATTTTCCTTTCCCTGCTTTCTCTGTATCGTACTGTTCCTTTATATGGTGGTTGGGCAGCTCATGTCATAACATTCTCTGGACTGTGTTGAAGCTTGACACATCACTGGATGGAAGTATCTGCACTCTTTGTTAAACCGACACTTTCCTTTCCTTAACATGTTGGCACATTTTCTGGTGTGTTTATTCAACAATCTCTGCCATAAAGGCACATACCTTTAGCATAGAATCTGCATATGTTTTGGCTGCCTATATTTACTGACTCTGTATTTTCCCAAAGATCTGCAGAATTATCTGCGTTTTTTTCCTCTCTTTCCACTCCTTGGTTTTCCTCGTTATCTGCGCTTTTCTCCTTTGATGACATGGGGCCAACATTTTCCCTGGAAGAGGACTCCCCTACTATATCTGTATTAGAGGCTATGGCTGTGGCTGGCGTCCTTAACCAAAACCGGATGTTCACTATGGCTGGGGGCTGGGTCTGGGTCAGTCCTGGGGCTGGGGGCTGAGTTAGCTAATGTTTTTGTCTCCTGTGTTTTTTCCGTGGATGACTGTTTATTTTTGGGTCAACTTGTTTTAGACTGGTCATTCTGTGTGTTATACTTTACCCCTTTCCTATCTTCCCAAGTTCTATATATACCGGGGAGACTATTCAATAGTTCCTCTTTTTCTTCATGCTTATTGTTTATTAGCCTCCTGAGTGCTTTCCTGATATCTGTCCATAGTTCCACATCCTTGTTGCAGATCCAGAAACACCTTTCTAGACGGATGTCACTTTGTTACTGTGTTAATTTTTGAACATGTGACATGATGTTTTGAAAAGCAAAGGTTGCATGTGATTCTGGATTTCTTCCCAAGAGCCTTTTCACAAGTCCCACAGATATACTGTACTGCCATCCTGCCTGTATCCTATTAGTATATGTGGATGTACTGATTATGGAGACTTACTACACCTTATATTATATTATTGTTATAATATGTATTTATTTCTGTTTGCTCACTGTATAACTCTTTCTATATTTATTCCTCTCTGATCAGTCCTATATACATTTTAATGTATTATTCTCACTGAGATCCCCACACTGGTCTAGACAGGATATTGTGGTATGGTGTATATGGTGTTTTATGGGTGTGTATGGTAGGCTCCGTGGCTGACTTCAGCACTGCCAGGCGTATGACTGAGGCACACCACTCAGTCCTATACTGCCATGCGATGCCCCGTTTTAGACCACTTTCATTTTCTTAGATCACTATCCTTGTGTTTTCTACTGCCAATTGGGTTCACTAGGTCTTTTTATTCTGTCCTGATATCCTAGTCTATTCGTTATAAGTGGTAACTCAGATCTATAAAAGTCGCTTGTCACATTGACCACTCCAGGGCAAGTGGTCACCCGCACTGCCACACTACTATTGGATTTAATTTACTTTTATTTTATACCTAATAGTTTATCACTGTGCTGTACACTGGTTATTACAAGGATATACACTATATTTATTCCAGATACCTTTTCTTTTCACTGAACTAATACTGTGGTCATTGCTTTATTTCCACACGATACCTATGCTTCCGGTAGTTTCCCCCTTACACTTCCATGGCAAAAACTTCCACACTTAGTAGTGGCAGCGAGAAAGACACTTCACATGGTTTTATACTCCAATTATGTATACTGTGATTCCCTGCACCTCAGTGCCACCATCACTTGTTTTGTTTCTTATAACTATAGAATTTACTTATCTGTTATTTCTGCTTCTCAGGACCTCTGGCAATTTTCACTAGTGCCAATCCTTGTAGTATATTTCCATATGCTATACCATATCTTTTAAGCTATACTGGGGATTTATTACTATTTCTCTTACTACAGATTTGGTTCACTGTATCACTGCACATATATATCCTTGCCACTCGCTATATTACTTAGTTAGTTCAATATATGTTTGTTAATTTTCACCTCCGAATTTGGATGTATCTGGCAAATTCGCTGGCCTCCAGGCCTATTTCCCACGGTAACGGTTGCTCCACGGCACTCTAGAATTTACACTATAGTCTATATTTTTCCTATTTAATGTTCACTGCGATTTCTCTTATGTTGGTTCAAATGCGTATATGCACTTTATGGTTACACACTTAATTCTCGCACTGTGTCTCCTCAGCTACTATCAGTAAACGCAATTTAAGACGGAGCTCCACCCCGCGTGACCACCCACGAAGGTTTAAAAGGTTTCTGATACAGGGGATCAACTTCAGTCATCTTTCTGTTTTCCACCTCACTTACATCCCTTCTGTATATGGAGACCAGAACTGAGCAGCACGTGTGTGAACGTTGGTCTACGACATGTAAATAAAGATAATTAGACCTGAAGGATACCTGAAGATGATTTAGGGGGCCCCAATGCCCCGCGGCCCGGTCCTAGATCAAGCCACCCGGTGGATCAAATCCTGATCAACCGGACTGTTATTGCTGGCAGCACGCAGTTTAACGTACGAACAACAGCCGGGCTGGTCAGGAACTGATTTAAGGAACTTAACGTTTTCCCTCTCGAAGACGCTATATTTTTTTACACTTCTTGATACAAAGCCAAGAATTTCCTAGCTTTATTGCCAACACTTATTGCCAACGTTTATGCATTCAACTGCGTCGTCATTTCTCCGCTCTACATTGTTACTTAGAAATTATTTGAAGCAAACCATTTAATTTATTCCCCTCATCTTTGTCTGTGTATATTGTCTATATAGGTAACGGATGCAATTCTTTCTGTAATATTTTCAAAATCCTCTTCCTGCGTGTGGGTTGGATACAGTAATTCTAATAATAATAAATACACAGTTATGCTGGAATGAAGCCATTAAAGCTGTCGTGGTTAATGAACCCATAGTGAAATTACATAAACATCCTCATGGCCATACTGACTTCTCCAAACTTGACTGACAGATCCCATAACCTGAAGTGTGAAGGCCAGCCCTGTGAGGGGGACAATGACAGGGAAAACACTGGTAAATTTAGTTGACCCTCGTAACACCCTCCAGGTAGGCAGGTAGTCAAACCAAGTGATCCGCTTGTTAAATAAAATGTAAATAAAATGGTGCGTGCCAGCAGGAGAGGTTATGTGCAGTGCGTCTCCTTTGCTTCCAACAACACCCACATAACCTCACCGGCGGCAACCAACTCACTTCCCAGAACCAGTTGGCAGCGTGACGCACGGATCAACACAAGGCCAGCCTCTTGCAACAGTTACAATTACTTCAAACAAAAACAACACTGCTTATTCCTGTGCTATGAGATGGGTCTCATAGCAGTCAATACTTTGGGGCTCGTGAAAGGCAGCGAAAATGGCAGATAGGTAGGAGAGAGTGGATCAGTGGCCTCCATACTGCCTGACGAACATGAGTCATGCTATTTCCTCACTAGTGTTTACTGCTGCCAACCTGTCATAAGCCTCGCACACTCAACTATGGCTAGTCAATTAAAGACGGGGATTTTTTTGTAAATAATCAATATGTATTAAAGTAATAAAGATTTCTCCTGTGGTTACAACTTGAGGCAAGTGAAGATATCAGACACGGCACAGGTGACTTATCATGCGTAATTATGTTTTCCTGTGCCATGAGAAGCTGGCAGAGTAGGTAGTCAAAGTAGCACTGGGGAAGTGTGAGTAGATCAGCACATGTACACTCACCCCGCCCTTTCATCTGTGCCAGCCGTTGCATGTGCTACTAGCAACACTCGCCACTCTTTAAACGGATGTAACAGCACTCCAGCCTGACAACAATGTCCACCCTAACAACAAAATCCACCCTGACATCTCTGTCCACCCTGACAGCACTGTCCACCCTCACCAACTTGACAACAATATCCACCCTGACGACACTATATACCCTGACAACACTTTCCTCCCTCACAACACTGTCCACTCTGCCAACACTGTCCGCCATGACAACACTATCTACCCTGAAAACACTATCCACACTGATAACACTATCCACCCTCACAACATTCTCCACAATGACAACAATGTCCGCATTGACAACACTGTCCGTACTGACAACACTGTCCTTGCCAACGCTGTCCACCCTTACCAAACTGTCCAATCTGACAACACAATCATGCCTGACAACTCTTTCCACCCTGGCAACACTATCCACCCTGACAACAATGTCCACCCTGACAACAATATCCCCTCTGATAACTCTGTCCACTCTGACAACACTATCAACCCTGACAATCCTGTCCTCTATGACACTATCAGCAGTGACAACACCTGGAGACCTGGAGCTTACCTGGAGATGGTTTCGGGGGTCAACGACCTCTCGACTCGGTCTGAGACCAGGCCTCATGTTGGATCAGGGTCTGATCAACCAGGCTGTTACTTCTGGCCACATGCAGACTGACGTACGAACCACAGCCCGGTTGGTCAGGTACTGACTTTAGGTGCCTGTCCTTGGGGACTTGAAGACAGTCAGGGGTCTTGAAGACTGCCAGGGGTCTTGAAGACAGTCAGGGGTCTTGAAGACAGCAAGATGTCCTGAAGACAACCAGGGGTCTTGAAGACAGTTATAGGTCTTGAAGACAAAAAGGGGTCTTGAAGACAGCCGTAGGTCTTGAAGACAGCAAGGGGTCTTGAAGACAGTCAGGGGTCTTGAAGACCGCAAGGGGTCTTGAAGACAACCAGGGGTCTTGAAAACAGCCATAGGTCTTGAAGACAGCAAGGGGTCTTGAAGACAGTCAGAGTTCTTGAAGACAGCAAGGGGTCTTGAAGACAACCAGGGGTCTTGAAGACAGCCGGGGGTCTTGAAGACTGCAAGGGGTCTATTGGTAATCCCTTTTATGTATGCTGGGAGGCAGTTGAACAGTCTTGGGCCCCTGACACTTATTGTGTTGTCTCTTATCGTGCTAGTGGCACCCCTGCTTTTCATTGGGGGGATGAAGGGGTGCCACCAGCACGATGAGAGACAACACAATAAGTGAAGGGGCCCAAGACTGTCCAACTGCCTCCCTGCATACATAACAACACTGTCCATCCCTGACAACACTATGCACACTGACAACACCGTCCACAATGACAACACTGTCCACCTGACAACATTGTCCACTCTGACAACACTGTCCACGTGGACAACACTGTCTACCCTGTCAACACTCTCCATTCTGACAACACTGTCCACTGTCACAACTCTCTCCACCCTGACAGCACTGTCCACCCCGACTACAACACTGTCCACCCTGACAACATTGTCCACGTTGACAACTCTGTATTTGCTGACACCACTGTTCATGCTTACAACACTGTCCACACTGGGCATCCTGAGAACACTGCTCGCCCTGGCAACACTGTTCAACCTGACAACACTGACCACATTGAAAGCACTCTCTATCCTGACAACGGTGACTTCACTTAGAACACTGTCATCCCTGACAACCCTGCTTTCCCTGACAACTCTGTCATCCCTGACGACACTGTTCTCCTGCACAACACTGTCGTCCTGACAACACTGCTGACATTGAAAACACTGTCCTCTCTGACAACACTGTCCTCCCTGACAATATTGTGCATCCTGACAACACTGTCCTCACTGACAACAGCGTCATCCCTGAAAACACTGTCCTCCTTGTCAACATTGTGCATCCTGAAAACACTGTCCTCACTGACAACACCGTCATCCCTGACAACACTGTCCACACTGACAACGTTGACCCCACTGATAACACTGTGCAACCTAGCCAGCACTATTTACCTTCACAACACTATCCACCCTGACAACTCTGTCCATCTCGATAACATTATTTACTATGTGAACACTGTCACTACTGTCAAACACATTCACACTGACAACATTGTCCAAGCACACAACATTAAACACGCATACAACACTGCCAACATTGTATTTCTTATCAACACTATCATCCTTGACAACACTGTACACCCTGTCAACACTGTCCACGTTGACAGCAATGTCTGCATTGACAACACATTCCCCTCTGACAACACTGACCACTCTGACAAAACTGTCCTTGCCAACACTGGCCACCCTTTCAAAACTCTCCTCCTGATAACACTATCATCCCTGACAACACTGTCCACCATGACAACTCTATCCACCCTGACAACAACATTTACCCTGACAACACTGTCCATCCTGACTACACTATCCCTGGACAACAATAACCACCCTGCCAACACCATCCACCCTGACAACAATGTCCACCCTGACAACAATATCCCCTCTGACAACACTGTCCACCCTGAAAACAATGTCCAACTTGACAACACCGACCACATTGACAACTCTGTCCACGATGACAACAATTTTCACCATGACAACACTATCCATCCTGAAAACATTGTCCTCCCTGACAACACTGTTTATCCTGACAACAATGTCCAAACTGTAAACACTGTCCACCCTGACAACACTATCATCACTGAAATCAATGTCCACCCTGGCAAAAATACCCACCTTGACAACACTGTCCACCCTGACAACACTGATTACTGTGACAACTCTATCCCCTCTGTCAACACTGTCCACCCTGCCAACACTATCCATCCTGACAACACTGTCCATCATGACAACACTATCCATCCTGACAACACTATCCACCCTGACAACACTGTCGACTATGAAAACCTTATCCACCCTGACAACAATGTACTCCCTGACAACACTGTCTACACTGGCAACAATTTCCAACTTGACAACACCGACAATATTGACAACTGTCCAAAATGACAACAATTTCCACCACTGTCCTCACTGACAACACTGTCCACCATGACTACACTGTCCACACTGACATTACTGTCAACTCTGACAAAAATGTCCACTCTGACAACAATATCAACCCTGACAACAATGTATACTCTGACAACACTGACCACCCTGACAATACTGTCCATGCTGACAACACCATTGTCCTTCAGCACTCTTTATGCTGATAACACTCTATGCTGACAACACTGTCCTCCCTGACAACACTTTCCACTCTGATAGTGTCCACAATGGCGACAATGTCTTCTGTGACAACACTTTCCACCCTGACAACACTATCCATACTGACATCTCTATCCACACTGACAGCACAGTCCACAATGACAGCACAGTCCACACTGACAACAATGTCCACCTGACATACTGTCTCCTTTTGACAACACTGTTCATTCCCCGAAACAAATCTCCTCTTTACAACACATCACTGGCCTCCCTCACAATATCTATGCTGACAACACTGTCCTCCCTGGCAACACTGGAACACTGACATCACTGTCCACACTGTCGACAGTGACAACACTTTCATGCCTGAGGACACTGTCCACACTGCCATCCCTGACGACACTGTCTACATTGACAACACTGTCCGCACTGACAACTCTGTCAACATTGACAACCTTGTCCTCTATGACAACACTGTCCACACTTATAACACTGTCCTCACTGACAACAATGTCCACCCTGAAAACTCTGTCCACACTGCCAACACTATCTACGCTGAAAACACTGTCACCACAGTCATAACACATCCACCCTGACAACATAGCAGTCTTAGACAACATTATACACGCATACAACACTGCTAAAAATGTCTTTCCTGACAACACTATACACCTTGACAACATGCCCCTTG
>WNWK01051017.1:0-12629 GCA_009830355.1 Cherax destructor
CAATTTTCAGAAGCTGTTCCTGGAATTGTTGGACGTTGCATCCGGGGGCTTGTAGACAACCACGATGACCAGGTTTTGATTCTCGACCTTTATTGCTAGTACTTCAACTACATCATTTGAGGCATTTAGTAGTTCTGAACATATAAGTGACTCTGTGATATACAGGCCAACCCCTTTTCGCCTATTCACTCTGTCACACCTGTATAGGTTGTAGCCCGGGATCCATATTTCATTGTCCAAGTGATCTCTTATGTGGGTCTCTGTGAAAGCCGCAAACATGGCATTTGACTCTGTAAGCAGTCCACTAATGTAAGGTACCTTGTTGTTTGTTGCTGGCTTTAGACCTTGTATATTAGCAAAGATGAATGTAGTTGGATTGGTGGTATTGGTGGTATGGGGGGGGTCTTTTTTTCCTGGCTCTAATATCTGTTGTAATGGAGTGGAGGCCACTGACTGTGATTCCACTCCAGAAATGATTGCAGTTGGTGTACAATTTCTGTCATTTCCTGCCAGCTTTTTCCTTCCTGGCACTAAAAACCTCTCTCTCCGGAGTGGCTGTGGCTACCCTGATTTTGCCATGGTCTGGATGTTCTGTGTCGCCTCGTACCCTTTAGGTGGTATGCCTGGCAATATAAGTTATAACACTGTCTTTCCTGAATTGATGTGAATATCAGCAATATAAAATTATAGAAAATGGAAATATACATTATATACATTGAGGCCCAATTCTGGGGGCGCAATACATTCCTCGACTGGTACTGTACCTCTGATTTGCTGAAAAAGCTGTGCTGAGCTGAACAACAACAGCAGAACATGCTAGCAAGGCTGAGCACGTGACTAAGAAACAGCGTGGGACGCTGTGGCATAAAGTCAGTGACGCCATTTCTCGGAAAAATTAGGCATTTTTGGCCTGGATCCTGCTTATACCTGTGTCTGGATGCTGAGATTTGCAGACACGACATCAGGATAACTCGTTCAGAGATGGATGCTTCTTGTGTAGAGTGATGAAGTGAAGATGACTTCATTCCTCTTCCTTCCCTCTCGGGCAATATCAGCTGCGACCACCGCTTCCACCGTTTATAACGATATGTTATTTGGAGTCTTTCTGCAGAGTGGGGTACAAATGATAAGGTCTTTGGAGGCTTTCTTTATTAGTATAAAGTGCGGGGTATACAGGCTGTGTGTTCTGTGGCCATGGCCCGGCAGGGCCGCACCCGCGAGAGAGAGAGGAGTAGGCCTTGTTGTCCGAGTGAAGGCCACTGCATTAGTGAGAGAGAGGCAGGGGTGTCGCAGACTGACATGGGTAGGCCTACAGAGGGCAGCACTGGAGAACCACAAAATATGAACTCAGCTGGCAGACAGCATGGCTGTCTATGCAGACAGTATGGCTGTCTACACGAAAAACAATATGAAGTTCAATGAAGAGAAATTTCAATTATGGAAAACTCGAGAAAATTAAAAGTGTATTGAAGTATAAAACAAATTCCAATCACACAATAGAGCGAAAAACTAATGTGAAGGACCTGAGAGTGATAATGTTAGAGGATCTCACTTTCAAAAATCAAACAATGTATCTAACATATCTGCTAGGAAAATGAGAGGATGGATAATGAGAACCTTCAAAACTAAGGATGCCAAGCCCATGATTCTCTTCAAATCTCTTCTTCTCTCTTGGCTGGAATATTGCTGTTCAGTAACGGCCCCTTTCAAAGCAGGCGAAATTGCAGACCTGGAGAATGCATAGAGAACTTTCACGGCACGTATAAGTACAATAAAGCACATAAATTACTGGGAACAGTTGAAGTACTTTGATTTGTTCTCTCAGGAATGCAGGCACGAATGATACATGATAATATAAACTTGGAAAGTCCAAGAGGGACTAGTCCCAAATTTGCACACAAAAATCACTCCCTACGAAAGCAAAAGAATCGGCAGGAGATGCAACATTTCCCCAATGAAAAGCAGAGGCGCCACAAGTACACTGAGAGACAACATAATGAGTGTCAGGGACCTGAGACTGTTCAACTGCCTCCCAGCATGCAAAAGAGGGATAACAAATAGACCCCTGGCTGTCTTCAAGAAGGCGCTGGACAGACACAAAGTCAGAACCTGACCAGCCAGTCTGTGGTTTGTAGGTCGGTTTGTGTGCGGCCACCAGTAACAGCCTGGTTGATCAGGCTCTGATCCACCACGCGGCGTGGTCACAGACCTAGCCACGGGAGCGTTGATCCCCAAAACCCTCTCCGGGTATACTCCAGGTAATATAGTGAGGCTGCCAGAGAGATCGTGGATATGACAGGATGGAAAGACGATGGTGGGAGTATACCTGGAGAGGGTTCTGGGGGCCAACGTCTCCGCGGCCCGGTCTGTGACCAGGCCTCATGGTGTATCAGGGCCTGATCAACCAGGCTGTTACTGTTGGCCGCAAGCAAACTGACGTACCAACCACAGCCCGGCTGGTCAGGTACTGACTTTAGGTACTTGTCCAGTGCCTGCTTGAAGACAGCCAGGTCATGGTAATCCCCTTATGTATGCTTTGAGGCAGTTGAACAGTCTTGGGCCCCTGTCACTTATTGTGTTGTCTCTTATCGTGCTAGTGGCACCCCTGCTTTTCATTGGGGGAATGTTGCATCATCTGCCGAGTCTTTTGCTTTCATAGGGAGTGATTTTCGTGTGTAAGTTTGGTAGTAATCCCTCTAGGATAGTCAAATTCAATTCAAATTCTTTATTTCTAGTAATATACATAGTGGGGTGTAATTATAGTAATGTACATTTTATGAAGTAGATATTACAAGATGGCCAATAATATGCCTAGGTATGCCTAGGCTTTTCAGGCAGTGTATATCATCATGTATCTCTCCTGCCTGCGTTCTAGGGAGTATAGGTTTAGGAACTTCAAGCGTTCCCAGTAATTGAGGTGTTTTATCGCAGTTATGTGCACCGTGAAGGTTCTCCGTACATTTTCTAGGTCAGCAATTTCACCTGCCTTGAAAGGTGCAGTTGGTGGTGATCTTGAGTTTATTGACGAACTTTTACGTGACAAGATTAAACCTGACGACACTGAACCTAGTGAACTGGATGGTGGCGTAGAGCCTCTAACTGCCATAGAAGAAATGATTGAACAGCTTAACACTGGACTTCTGAAGTTCAACAAGGATACTGGAAAAGCATTTCTGCCTGACACGTGGAGAACAGAAATAAAGCTGGGTTCAAAGTATTTCCAGAACAAAGAAAGGCCTTTGTTACCAATAAATAACAAAACTTGGTTCAAGAGGAAACTGGGAAATGGTCCTGGTGAGGAAGTGACTTGCTCATGGCAGGTCTATTCCCCTTCTAAAAATTATATATTTTGTATCTGTTGTCTCTATTCCCAATCAGACCATTAATCCTCATTGGAGCAGGAAAGTTGATCCAACCAGTGGACAGCACCTGAAAGGATTAGTGTTCATGAAATTGGGAAGAATTATCGGGAGTGCTTCACACAGTGGGAAAAAAATGAAAAGAAATTTAGCTGAAACCATAAGAGTTATTGACGCTTAACTTCAGTCACAGATTAAGAAGAAAAAACAGAAGTAGCGCGATATCTTGATTCCTTGCGACTCAGAACCTGGTTTGCGATGACACAGGGATTCACTTCAGCTGGATGACTCTAATGTGGCAAATTTCCTTGGCTTACTGAAACTACCTGCCACCTTTGACCCTGTCATGAAAGAACACCTCACTCATGTGGAAAGTCATCCTGAATCTACGTCTTATTTTTCACTCGGTGTCCAGAACGAATTCATCCACATGACGGCATTCACTGTTCGCCAGAATTTACTGAGAAGCATTCGTAAAGCTACATCAGGCACATCGTGAACAGATTTCAGTAGTGAGATACGTGAAGTTGATTTTGAGAAAAAAAAAAAACACAGGCACTGGACAGGCACCTAAAGACGGTACCTGACCAGCCAGGCTGTGGTTCGTACGTTGGACTGCGTGCGGCCAGCAGTAACAGCCTGGTTGATCAGGCTCTGGTAAAACATGAGGCCTGGTCACGGACCGGGCCGCGGGGGCGTTGACCCCTGGAATTCTCTACAGGTAAACTCCAGGAGTGTTAGAGAGTCCTTCTTTGGTTTTATCCAGATAAGCCAGAAGGACGCTGAGAGCTTGGTTGAAGACATCTTGAAACAGCTAGAGGACGAAATGGAGCTACAAGATTGTCGGTCACAGTGCTATGACATCGCTGCTGTGATGCAGGACACAGAAGTGGTGTTCTGCAAAGACTAAGTGAGAATAAAAAACTGGTAGTGTTCTTGAATTGCGACAATCACTCATTCCACATGGTGGGTGTACTTGCAGCCACGCAAGATACAATGATCACGTTTTATCGAACCGTCGAAGTTCTCTGTGTGTTCTTCTCTCGTTCAACACAGTGTTAGGAAAAACTCAAAAACGCAGTGCCTGTGGTTGTTAAGTCAGTGTCCGAAACCAGGTGGACAGAAGCAGTGAAACCCGTCAACAAGTACCTTGAGGAGACACTTCAAGTTCTCCAAGACATGATAAACAATGAAAACGAGACCAGTAAAATAAGAAGTGACGCAAGGCAGCTGCTGGTTGAATTACGATTTTCTGACTTTGCCAGTATTTTGGAACAAAGTACTCATTTGCATTGACCATATTTAAAAGAGGCTGCTGGATCCTAGCATGAACTTGCACGATGCTGCCCTGGATTTGAAAGCTCTCCGAAATCATTTTTACGATGAAAGAGAAGTGCTGCTCAGTGACTCAGTCTCTGTCAGGAATGGAATATTGAAGTTGTAAGGCGTCAGAAACGAAAGAAACGAATGGCTGATGAGAACTCGAGAGATGCTGGGTTAATAACTTAGGAGGAAATGCAAAAACTCATGAAGCGAAAACTCGACTGCCTTCACTGAGAAATAGATGAAAAGTTCACTTATTTGCACGACAATGACGCTAAGTTTGGGTTCCTTCTTGATATCGAGGGACTGTTACGGCGCCGACAGTAACGACCTAAAGAAGAAGTGCGAAAAATTTGGGCGAATTATGCAGCTCTGATGTCGATGGACAACAGCTATATAACTATATAAAGAAATTTTGGGATGCAGAAAGTTACTATCAAGTCGAGCCAACATTAAAATGACAAGACCTGAAGAGCTCGAATTTATTGTTAACATGGAGACGAGAGCGTCTTCCCTAGTCTTTTCATTGTTATTCAGATAATGTTAACCATCACGTGTTTATATCGCCAGTTGTGAGAGATCAATCAGCAAGTTAAAACTAATACTTTAATATATGAGAGCCACCATGACAGACTGTGTCATCTTGCTCTGCTAAGTGTAGAAAGAGAAGAAAGTGAACAAAAAACCTGAATTTGATCACATCATAGACCAATTTTCATTAGTGAAAGCAAGGAAAGTGCAGTTGTAATTTTCATGAATTGCCATAATTTAATTAAAAGATTAACGAACTTGACTTGTATTTTTGAGCTGATTTTATGGTAAATTTATCTAAAATATGGGTGTCAGATGTTTAGACAGGGGTGCAGTTTCAGTGCTTCCCATAGGCGAAAATTTCTGTAGACACGCCCCTAACTATATTAACCTCAAACAACACTACTTACATTGTATTACTATCTGATCTATCCTTACCCCAACTATGGTAGTTATGCCTGTGTGAGATCTACATTAAATTTCCAAAACCATTATTAACCCAACAAAAAGCCTCTGTGTGAACTATTATCCTTTCTAGTACCAGACAACACACTCATACTACTGTGTCTGCTATGCCTGGAGTATACCTGGAGAGGGTTCTCGGGGTCAACGCCCCCGCGGCCCGGTCTGTAACCAGGCCTCATGGTGGATCAGGGCCTGATCAACCAGGTTGTTACTGTTAGCCGCACGCAACCCGACGTACGAACCACAGCCTGGCTGGTAAGGTGCCTGTCCAGTGCCTGCTTGAAGACAGCCAGGGGTCTATTGGTAATCCCCTTTATGTATGCTGGGAGGCAGTTGAACAGTCTTGGGCCCCTGACACTTATTGTGTTGTCTCTTATCGTGCTAGTGGCACCCCTGCTCTTCATTGGGGGGATGTTACATCGTCTGCCGTGTTTTTTGCTTTCATACGGAGTGATTTTCGTGTGCAAGTTTGGTACTAATCCCTCTACGATTTTCCAAGTGTATATAATCATGTATCTCTCTCTCTCCTGCGTTCTAGGGAGTACAGGTTTAGGAACTTCAAGCGTTCCCAGTAATTGAGGTGGTTTATCGCAGTTATGCGTACCGTGAAGGTTCTCTGTACATTTTCTAGGTCAGCAATTTCACCTGCCTTGAAAGGTGCAGTTAGTGTGCAGCAATATTCCAGCCTAGATAGAACAAGCGACCTGAAGAGTGTCACCATGGGCTTGGCATCCCTGGTTTTGAAGGTTCTCATTATCCATCCTGTCATTTTTCTAGCAGATGCGATTGATACAATGTTATGGTCCTTGAAGGTGAGATCCTCTGACATGATCACCCCCAGGTCCTTGACCTATTGTGTGATAGCAAGATATTTGGGGCAGGAGTTGGAAGATTTTCGAGACAGTGTTCAATTTTCAAAAGCTGTTCTTGGAATTGCTGGGAAGTTGCATCCGGAGGATTGTATACAAGCATAATGACAAGCCATACCACGGGTGGGGTTCGAACCCGCGGTCAGAGAGTCTCAAAACTCCAGACTGTCGCGTAAGCCACTGGGCCAGCTAGCTTCAATGCTAACCTTCCTATGGTGTAGAAATATACCTAGTTGGATGAATCTTATTGAAGCTAGCTGGCCCAGTGGCTTACGCGACAGTCTGGAGTTTTGAGAATAATGACAAGGTTTTGGTTTTCGATCTTTACTGCCAAAACTTCATCTACATTATTTGAGGTGTTTAGTAATTCTGAGCAAATGAGCGACTCTGTGATATACAGGCCAACCCCCTTTTGTTGCTTATTTTGTCTGTCGCATCTGAGCAGGTTATAACCCGAGATCCATATTTCGTTGTCAAAATGATCCTGTATTGGGTCTCTGTGAAAGCCACAAACAATGCATTTGACTCCATGATCAGTCCCTTGATGTAAGGTATTTTGTTTGTTGATGACTTTAGACTCTGTATGTTTGCAAAGATAAATTTTGTTATACTGATGGAATTTAGGGGGGGATAATGAAGAGCAGGCAGGGCAAGTAAGAGCAGGAAGGGCAAGGAAGAGCAGGAAGAGCAGGCAGGGCAAGGAAGAGCAGGAAGAGCAGGCAGGGCAAGGAAGAGCAGGAAGAGCAGGCAGGGCAAGTAAGAGCAGGAAGGGCAAGGAAGAGCAGGAAGAGCAGGCAGGGCAAGGAAGAGCAGGAAGAGAGGCAGGGCAAGGAAGAGCAGGAAGAGCAGGCAGGGCAAGGAAGAGCAGGCAGGGCAAGGAAGAGCAGGAAGAGCAGGCAGGGCAAGGAAGAGCAGGCAGGGCAAGGAAGAGCAGGAAGAGCAGGCAGGGCAAGGAAGAGCAGGCAGGGCAAGGAAGAGCAGGCAGGGCAAGGAAGAGCAGGAAAGGCCAGGAAGAGCAGGCAGGGCCAGGAAGAGCAGGTGGCCCGGTGGCCTGGTGGCTAGAGCTCTCGCTTCACACACAGAGGGCCCGGGTTCGATTCCCGGCGGGTAGAAACATTTCGACGTGTTTCCTTACACCTGTTGTCATGTTCACCTAGCAGCAAATAGGTACATGGGTTTTAGTCGACTGGTGTGGGTCGCATCCTGGGGGACAAGATTGACGACCACAATGGAAATAAGACAGACAGTCCTCGATGACGCACTGACTTTCTTGGGTTATCCTGGGTGGCTAACCCTCCGGGGTTAAAAATCCGAAGAAAATCTTATCTTATCTTATCTTAAGAGCAGGCAGGGCAAGTAAGAGCAGGAAGGGCAAGGAAGAGCAGGAAGGGCAAGGAAGAGCAGGAAGGGCAAGGAAGGGCAAGGAAGAGCAGGCAGGGCAAGGAAGAGCAGGGATGACAGATCAGGGCAAATAGAACAAGGCAAAACAGGGAAGAGCAGGCATGGCTGGGCAGATTAGATTTTGCCACCGAAGTGGCTAGTTTATTGTGCACCTCATATCCATCCTGTGGACGGTAGCGCAAGAGCATATGGATACACAAAAGGCCTAGGAACTAGGCCCCAAAAGGGTTAACAATTGTACATATGGATATATATCTGCAGTTCACTTTATCTGTTTCAAGCAAATTTAGGGAATTTGCTTAGTATATCTGGTATCTTATTCTCATTAATAAGATATCTTGACATGTCACTTAGGTTATTATACTGTCTATCTCTGTATTTCTCAATAAGGGACAATTTAGCACATAGTGTTCAAGACAGTGACCATATGCCTGATCACATAATTTGCATTTAGTTTGGATCATCATCTGTGTATCTCCCAAACTGCCAGAAGTACTTGTAGCCGCTTCCAAGCTCCGGGCCACTACAACATCAGTCAGTCTGTTCACATTGCAAGTTGCTCCATAAACATACTTATCGACGTTCATGTTATTATAGTGGGTTATAGATCTACTTCCAGGCTTCTAACTGCATTCCTATAGCTATCATTTTCATTAATGATGCGCTTCCCACATTATTCCTAATGCTAGACACAGATATACCAAAGTTATATCTATCCCTCCTTCTGGGTGCCTTTCCGCTAACAACCAACTTTATCAAGGAAGAAGTAATCCAATGTGTGACGGAATCCATAGCAAATGCAGCTACACCTTTGTCCCGGATTTTTGAGTATCTATACCTGGCTTATCCAATGAGCATGCTGTTAGAGTCATTATATGAGTCAAGAGCCTTCAATGATGACATAGAGTCAGTAATGATGATAGAGTCAAGCTCAGTGTCATAAGTTAGCTTTAGGTGCCATTTAGGATTTCGTAACAATTCAGTTTGTAGTGTAGACGCCCAGTTGTTAATTTTATGCCTAGTTAAAAAAAATATTATTCTTTTCCAATCAGGGAGGCAGGCACCAGAGCAGATGAAACGCCAGAAGATTCTGTTTAGATCCATCAGTGTATAACTTGAGATAATCCTTGTTGTGATAAAAACACAGGCCTCATTTCTAGGCTTTATTGAACACAAAAACTATGGTACATGTCTGCAACAGAAGAAAATACATCTAATGACTGCTGCTGCATAGGTGATGTTGCATATGTCCTCTAAAAAGCTATAGCTACTGGCGACATATTTAAGCTTACCATGTAATCTACTGAATGCAGCTTGTGTAAGAGCCGAGACCACACGCCATGCTGGGCCATCGCCGTACTGTTTGTTGTTATTGTTAGGGGGCCCCTGGAGGTGGTGCCGTATTGAGTCCTGCTTGCGCTCTCTCCACAAGAGCGGTATCACTACACCTCTAAAATATCAGATACAGTAATCCTCCAAACGGTTAGGTGGGTGACGTGTACGTCCAGACCTTCGTAGCCCTTGAGCCTCTTCACCGTTCGGTACTTTTCAGCGGGTTTGACTATCTAATAAAGCGGTACCTCTATTTCAATAGGGTATTCGAAAAGGCTTCCCTGGAGAAACCGAAGCATCTTTCGCAACATCTATTGCGTATCTTGAGATTCCGCACTAACATTGATTTCAACTGGGGCTAAGGCCTGCAGATACAGTAGTCTCTTCACCATTTTGGTAGCGAATGCGGCATAATGCGGATTAGCTTGTAGGAGCTCTACTCCTCTTCCACTCAGCGGATCCGTCTTGTTCATCCTACGGTGACTCTTCAGGAGAATGGGTCCAGGGAAGATTTAACCAGGTGGGCATGGAGGCCCTGCAGAGGAAACGACGTGAATAGTTGAAGAGTCTCTCAAGAGGGGTAGCATTAGTAGCTGTGCACAGTAATGATCTAATAGGAGTGAAGGGCATCAGGTAAGACAGTTCAAGGTGTTGAACCGGTAGATTGCGAGATTTCAGTGTCATTGTAACTGACTTCCATATAGTACCATTGAACCTCCACTTGACCATTGCCTCCTTGAGGGTTGTAGCTTGTTGTTCTGCTGCAAGCAATCCCTTTGTTAGCCAAAACTCATGAAGTCTATTACCATGAACGATCCTGTCTGAATGGATATAGGTCATGATACCAAAAATAGTGAATAACTGGGAAAGACAACTGATGACAGTTGAAGCAGTCATATTTGCACAGGGAACACAAAAAGGAAACCTAGAATATTCATCTATGTTAAGGAAATACCTATTCTGGTTTATGCTTGCAGAGGTCCTTGAAATCTATATTCAGCTCCCGAAAGGCCGGGTGGCTTTTATGAGATGAGTTTTCTCTGGCTGGTGAAAGTTTGGCTTGCACTCTGCACATATCCTGCATGATCTGATCACTTGTCGCACCTCTTCCACTGAGTAGGGTATATTCTTAGATTTAACAAAATGATACAGGCGTGTAACTCTGGGTGACACAAGGCCTGTGAGCTCTGAGGAGTGATTGCAAATCATGACATGCTGCTCCACAGTGTGACCGCAGAGAATGCATCCAGTGAAATGCTTCTTTCACTCCGGTCGATACAGAATAACAAAGTTATAACACGATAGTTCCATCCTCCAGTAATATCTTGTCATTCTTGATCTTACTTTGTGCTTCTTGTCAAACATATACATCACGGACCGTTGGTCAGTCCAGTGAAATGTCTGCCTGTTAAATAATGCTCCAGTGGCGAACTGCTTGCGATGGCCTGGGCTTCCTTTCACAGCAGCATAAAGCACTTTCCGATCCTTGAAAAGTTCTTGAAAAGAAAGCAACGGACGTCCTGCCTGAGATAGACTGCAGCAATGGCAACTTCAGATGCATCCGTTTCCACCTCGAATGGTAGGGACTCATCAATGGCCTGAACTACTGAGTTTTCAATATCCTGTTTGAGAGTGGCAGCAGTTTCAAGCCTTTGTCACAGAAATATCGGTAGCACTCAGTGGGCGAACTTTACTTTGAATAGTTGTAGATCCACTGTGAGTACAAGCAAAAAGACCAAGAGTTCTTATGACTTTTTGTCTTGGGGCATTGAAGTTCCCGTAGAGGTCAGAAGTCTTCAGGGTCTGGGGGATATTGCACTCTCCTTCCACCACATAACCAAGGATGTTAAGCCTTTAGTGGAAAAAAGGCACTTTTCATTGTAACTGATATTTTCTTCTGGCAGCTTCAAAACTTATATCAAGGTTTACATCATGTTCCTCCTGGTCTTGCCACAAATGGTAACATTATCTAAATATGCAGCTAAGTTCCCATAAGTTGCTCTTCCTGAATGAGTGAATCCATAATTCGTTGGAAACAGCTACCCCATTGGTAACTCCAAAAGGGACTTTGGTAAACTGATAGAGGCCGTCACTAGCCTGAAACGCTGTGTATGGTTTATCTTCATTCCTTATAGATTCTGATGATAGGCACTTCGTAGATCACTCAGCAACACATAGTACTGAACAATTTGTTCACTGTATCAATTCGAGGTAGAGAGGGTACCCATCAAGAACGTAAATTTGTTGATTGTCTCAGAATAGCTGATAGCCAGCCTCCGTTTCCCATAATCATCCTTGACAACAACGACCTGTGCACGCCACGGAGAATTACTTGTTCTATAATACCCCTTCAGCAGCCTCTGAGTTTCTTTTTTTTCAATGAACATCCTTATCTTCATAAGAATAATGGCGTGACTTAGCTGATATAGGCCGACAATCCGCAGTAAGATTCGCAACAGCTTGGTGGGTCTACCCTTAAAGTGCTAAGACCACAGACAACGAGAGGAGTGCAGTTCACTTCCATATGTTAAGGTAACACATACCATGACGCTTCTGAAAGTCCTGACCATGATCACATCAGAGCACAGTTGTGGCAGAACAGCTAAATGTACATCTTGGATAATCCCTGTCATTAACTCTGCTGCTTCACTTACAAAACCCTAAACGTCTGAACAGAGATGTTGATGCTATGGAAACGGTACCTGATGAGTGATGTACCGTCAAGGAGTGGCGCTTAACTACGTCAAGGTTGATGAAACTCTCTGAGCTGCCACTGTCAATCAGACCATCACTTCTAGTAATACCAAGCTCCTCCTCATATTAAAACCTTTTTAGAGGGAAGCCGAAAATTTGAGAGCTTTTTTTTCATTTAAACCCGGGTCGGAGAACTTTTTCGAGCTAATAAACCCTGGGGGCAGCATAACAATTAAGGGCCTAATATAGGCTATGTACATCATTCTCGATTCTCACATTAGCACCATAGTTGGGTTGTAGCCAGCAACAGCTTTAAGAGCATTTAGTCTATCTTTGCATTTTTATTTAGTTGTGGTATATAGATTTGGTAAAGGGTACATCTACACCAAGATATCTGTAAGTTTTAACGTAGCTAATGTTTTCACCCTGCAAATAGATGGGTGGGGATGTCGTTCTGCTTGTTAATATCTTTGTTTTAGAGGAAGATATTACGAGGCCTAGTCGATTACAAATTGCTTGAACTTCATTAAGAACGGTACTCATCTTTTTATGCCCTGTTGTATGGATCATGATGTCATCAGCATAGTTATAGCTATATGTTTGTGAGGCAGGGAGAGCATTTAGGAGGATTAATGAAAATTAAATAGATGGGACT
>WNWK01051018.1:0-12629 GCA_009830355.1 Cherax destructor
GGTCTGAGACCAGGCCTCATGGTGGATCAGGGTCTGATCAACAGGCTGTTACTACTGGCCCACGCAAACTGACGTACGAACCACAGCCCGGTTGATCAGGTACTGACTTCGGTGCCTGTCCAGTGCCTTCTTGAAGACAGCCAGGGTCTATTGGTAATCCCCATATGTATGCTGGGAGGCAGTTGTTCCCATTGTGATAACATGAACGTAGATAAGTATATCTATGGAGCAACTTGCAATATGAACAGACTGATTTGATGTTTTAGTGGCCAGGCTTGAGGCGGCTACAAGTACTTTGCAGTTTGGGAGACACACAGATGACGATCAAACAATATGCAAATTATGTGGTCAGGCATATTTTCACTGTCTTGAACACTATGTGCTTAATTGTCCACTTATTGAGGAATACAGAGATAGACAGTATAATAACCTATGTGATTTTAAGATATGTTAATGAAAATAATATACCAGATATACTAAACAAATTTCCTAAATTTGATAGTAACAGATAAAGTGATCTGTAGATGTTAATTAAAATGTACACCTGTGAACCCTTTTGGGGCCTAGTTCCTAATCCTTTTGTGTATCCATATGCTCTTGCACTACCGTTTAAAGGATGGATATGGGGTGCACAATAAATAGCCCTTAGTGGCAAAATCTGAATTTGTGAGACTTTTCGGGTCAAAGACCACAGTGGAAACTGGCCAGAAGTGCGGCTTCCTTCTGTTCCTCCATGTATTTTACTGGTACTAGTTACCTTGTTATATACTGATAAAATCCTAATTATACAAAACATAATTAGTTACCCTCATGCCGACTCAAGTCCATATTTTCTTTTGATAAAGTTTAATAGAAAATGAACAGTTTTTTACGGGAAGCTAAAATATTCATCTTTCAACTAGTTACAACGCTCCAAATATTTATTCAATTGATGTAGGAATTGTTTCAATAAATTTTAAATTATTATTATTATAATCAAATAGAAGCGCTAAACCACAAGGGTCATAGAGCGCTGCAGGTTATTGCAGCGCTGAATGGGTTGTAAGAGGAGATGGAGATTAGTAGGGTATGGAGTGCAGCAGGACAGTGGATAGTGCAAGGATAGAGGGTAGCAAGAGATCGAGGTAGAAGGGACTGAGGGAGGTGCTAAAGGTATAATCTTCAGAGTTTGTGTAGTCAGTCAGTTTCTGTCAAAAAGTCAACGAGAGTCAGGATTAAAGGAGGGTCCATCTGCAAGAAGGGAAGGTAAAGAAAGGGCCGCAGAGTAAAGACGCCGTTGGAGGTAAATTATGCGCGCTCGTTGATAAAGTGGACAGTCCAACAGAATATGTCTAACAGACCCTAGAACCTGACAATGCTCACAGAGAGGGCAGGAGCCTCTCCATGAGATACCCGTGCATAAGACAGTGTGGCCAATGTGAAGACGGGAGAGGGTAGTCTCCCAACCTCGACATTAGGTGACAAGAAGGCCAGAAACCTATACTCGGTTTAATAGAATGAAGTTTGTTATTTAGCAGGTCAGACCAGCGTTGTTGCCAACAGGTGCGAAGGTGGGTAGCAATGACCGCAAAATAGTCCGTAAAAGAAACACCTCTATATGAAACTGGAAGGTCATGTACTGCTGACCGTGCAGCAGTGTCTGCCTGTTCATTGCCCTGTACGTCAACATGACCAGGGACCCAACAAAAAACAATATCTGTGCTTGCTAGAGATACAGCGTAACCAAAGTTGGATACGAAGAACTAGGGGGTGAGGTGTATCAATTTTACGGATAGCCTGTAAAGAACTAAGGGAGTCTGAAACGACCACAAATGGTGATACAGGCATAGATGCAATACGGATAAGTGCCACAAGAATGGCATACAATTCAGCCATAAATATGCTAGCCCTCGCACGACGCTGTCCAGAAACACTGCTATAAATCCGACGCCGTCAGACGACTTTGAACCATCGGTGTATACTGCGATGGCATGGGAATGAGCGGAAGTGGTCTAGAAAAAAAGTGAGAAGCTGCCGTAGGTAGGCGGGCTTTCACGCAAGGTAGAGGAATAGAACAGACACGGACAGCAGGAACTTCCCAAGGGGGTAGGGGAAAGGGAGATGTCACATGAACATAGAGGTGGTAGCTGAAGGGAAGACAAGAGTGAATGTAGACGAAGAGAAAAGGGACAAAGTAAGCAGGGACGACGAACAAATAAAGAGCGTCAACTAACATCTGTAACAATCCTATACATGGAAGGATTGCGTAGGTCATGAGAGCGAACATAATAACGAATGCAATGTGCATCACGGCGATCGGACAAGGATGGAATATTCGCTTCTACATAGAGGCTCTCAACCGGGGAAGAACGAAATGCACCAAGGCATAAGCGTAATCCCTGGTGATGGATGGGATTAAGGATGGAAAGTAGCAGGGGAGGCCGCCGAATATATCTGGTCACCATAATAGTTTTGATAAAATTAGGGCTGAATGTAGACGAAGGAGAGTTCTACGATCAGCCCCCTATGAAAGATGTGCGAGGGTTTTAAGGAGGTTCAGCCGGCTGTGACAAGTTCCCTTCAGAGAGGTAATATGAGGTTTCCAGGACAATCGACTGTCAAACAAGAGGCCGAGAAACCTGACTATCACGTTCTAGAATATGTGAGCCGTATAGCTACAATGGATGATCAAAGGCCACTGAACGTCTAGTAAACGTAATTTGACGAGTTTTGCCACTAGAAAATTTAAACCCGTGAGTGGTGGCCCAATCAGAAACCCGGTTGATGGCATGCTGGAGAGAAACTGCAATGAGGCGACAGTCAGCACCTGCACAAGCTATAGCAAAGTCATCCACATAGAGCGATAACCAAATATTGGATGGGAGAACAGATGCCAGATTATTTATAGCAAGGAGAAAGTGTTGTGCTCAGAACAACCCTGGGGGACACCTTCAGCTTGGACAAATTCCAGGGAAAGCTCATTACTAACCCGGACACAGAAATGTCTGTCAGTTAAGAAGGCCTTAAGGAAGAATGGTAGGTTGCCTCGGAGGCCTAAGGAGTGGGTCTGTGCCAAGATATTAAATCTCCAAGTTGTGTCATAAGCCTTCTCAAGGTCGAAAAAGATGGCGATAACCGAGTGGTTATTAGCGAAGGCATTACGAATATACGCATCCAAGCGCAGTAAGGGGTCAATGGCAGAACGGCCTTTACGAAAGCCATATTGACTAGGGAAGAGTATTGTGAGTCTCTAAATACCACATCAAACGTCTATTAACTAGACGTTCCATCATCTTGCAAACTGCACTGGTAAGAGCGATGAGACGGTAGTGGGAGGTATCACGTCCCGTAGTACCCGGTTTGCGAAAAGGGAGAATAGCAGACTTCCACAGCTGGGGAAGAACTCTTTGCGACCATACAAGATTATAGTCGTAAGAGGACAGTAAGAGCAGACTGATGTAAATGCTGTAGCATACGAATATGTATGCCATCTGGCCTAGCTGCCGATGATCGGCAAGCAGTGTGTGTTGCCTTCAGTTCTTGAAGGGTAAAACGCACACAAGGTTCTTCTCTAAGAGAAGCAAAATCTAAGGGCTTAAACTCACTGGCAGACTTAAAAGAAAGGAACGATGGGCATAGGTGGAGCCCCCCTGAGAAATGCAGACCAGATGATTACAAATTTCAGTGGCAACGGCAAGAGGGTGTGCTATATCGACACCAGCAACCTGAACAGGAGCCGGATCAGGGGAAAATTTACCACTTAATTTCTGCACTTTCTTCCAGACTGCACTCATCGAGGAAGCCGAAGTGACAGTAGAAACGTAATCTCGCCAGCAAGTGCGTTTAGCATCACGTATGACACGGCAAGCAATAGCTCTCTTCTGCTTGAAATCAAAGAGTCTCTGTGGTTCTGTTATACCGATACCTGCCCCACGCAGCTCGTTTCAAACGTACTGCCCGAGCAGAAGCAGACCACCAAGGCACGCACTTCTGAGAATGCTTGCCCGAGGTTTGAGGGATAGAATGTGAAGCTGCCGTGAAGACTGAGGACGAAAAGAGGTGTAAAACCTCATCAATGGAGGACGAGGAAGGAATCTCATGAAAGGCAGTAAGTTGTGCATAAAGGTCCCATTTCGCTTGGTCAAATTGCCAGCATGGGCAATGAGGAGGTGGAGAATACGAAGGGGACCTAAGAATGATTGGGAAATTATTGCTATCATGCAAGTCCGGAAGGACAGACCAGGTGAAGTCAAGGACAGTTGATGAGCAGATGGAAACATCGATACAGGAGAAATAATGAGTTAGAGGATCAAAATGGGTAGGAGTACCCGTATTTAAAACATGGAGGAAGAGAAGCAAGAAATACCTCCAACTGAATGCCACGGGAGTCACAGTGCGACCCTCCCCAGAGAAAATGGTGTTAAAATCGACAAGTAACAGAAGGGGGTGGCAGTAAGGTAGAAACTAGAAAATCAACATCCTGGATAGACATTACCCGCGAAGGGGAGAGATAAAGAACAGTGTATACCACTTATTCAAATGGATAAGGACTGTAGTGTAATGTAAGGAAGAAGGAACAGAGCTGACGGTATGGAACACCAGTGCATATAAGAAGAGCACTTTCGCTAAAGGTTCTATCAGTAAAAGGATCCGATGAATATAAATCATAGCCTGAAAAGGGCCTGATAACAGTGGATTGTAATTTGGGTTCTTGCAAGCAAACCAACAGTGGAAAACTGGGAGAGCAATACCTGAAGTTCACCCCGGTTACCCCTGAGGCCTTGGATATTCCACTGCAAATAAGCCATGATTTATGGAGAGAAAGATACAAGTCGGAGAGGAATCTATTGACTAGGGTTAGAAAAGTCCACGTGTGGATTCAGCAACACCTGTAATCAGAGGGCGTTGTGAAGGAAGGAGGGGTGTAGACGGAGAAGAGAAGAGGAACCTCAGGTGGAGCGGTGTCCATCATCGTTCCAGTCTCAAATATATTCTGCTTTAGCTTCGTGTTTTGGAAGACAAAGATGCAGAATGAGGGACATTAGAAATGGAAGGAGAGTGAGCAACTAGTGGGGAGTATAGACTGTACTAAAGTAGAAGGCGAGGAGATGGAAGAGGAAACTGTCGAAGGGACTTGGGAGGGGACAGGGAATGAAGGTAGTGTACGAGGTAGAGGATGAACCTCCACACGTTACAGAACTAGTCCGAGACGAAGAACCCGGCAATAGCGATTTTTTGCCGGGCTTATGAGAAGGGGGGCGCTGAGGTTTAGGCGAAGGACGAGGACGTGTACTCAGAACTGTGCGAGGGAATAGAGGAAAGTGTGTGGACAGTATGGGAAGCAGAGGTAGGGACCTTGAAGCCAAGAACATCAAAAGGATTAGAGACAGGGGTGACTGAGGATGTTGTAACCACAGAGAAAGTCGAGGAAGTTAGGTGCCCAGAAGTGGGGCGACGTTTAGCAATGCGAGAATAGGAAATACGGGGAAGTCTCCCTTGAAGGCGTAGACGAGACTGCCATAGCATATGAGAAGCCTTCTGCTTCTTTGAGACAATGAATTTCCTGCTCATTCAGGTAAACCTGACAACAGCGAGAGTACGATGGATGTGCCTCATGACAGTTAAGACAAGAGGGAGGTAGAGTAGAAGGACTGGCATGGTCGTCAGCCCCACAGACTGGGCATTCGGCCATGGACCTGCAATATTTCGCTGGATGACCAAAACGCCAGCAGTTTCTACACTGTTGTGGTGTAGGGGGTCACCTTTCGAACTTGTAAACATTGACCTGCAATGTAGACCGAAGGGGGGGAGTTCACGGCAGTCAAACGTGCTATATTGCAAGGAAAACGTCTTCGTTTATTGGCAGGGAGGGTAAAAGTGTCAACCTTAAGGATAGGGAGTTCTTGGAGCTCAAGTTGCTCCAAAATGTCTTCACCACATGTCTGGAAATTCCGTTGGACAATGGTGTGGGGTAAAATGACAGTACCACTACAAGAATTAAGAGAATGATGCTTGTCAATAGTGATAGGAATAGTATCTATGGTCTTAAGAAGGGAAAGATCGGAGCTTTGCCAGCATTCTGGACCGTGATGATGCGAGTGCCGCTCTTGAGAGCGTGAAAAGTGATATCTTTGCCTACATGGCGTAGGAGAGCTTTACCAATACTATGATCGGAAAGATAAGTAGTCGGTCTGAGTAAAAAACTGTCCATTGAGTAGTGTGAAGCAAAGTATCTAAGGGGAGTGCGTGACGTGCTAGTCGTTTCCGAGATGAACGAGAAGGAAGAGTCGAATCGTCATGTAAGGGTCTTTGTTGTTGGGACCGGGGGTGGTCCGATGGGAGACGGGCGAGAGATTCGAAAATTGCTGCACCGTCGAGGGAGAAGCTGGAATCAAGGTCAGAGAAGAGCAAAGGTCAGATATGTCAAAAGGGCCAGTCGGAACCCCGGTACCTGAAGCAGGTGATGAACCGGCACTAGCAAGAGGTACAGGGGTATTAGAGTTGTCCGGTAACGAGGTAGGGTCAGAACTAGGTGCGGTATCAGGAAGGGGCCTGGGGGTATTGGGTCAGCCATGGTAAGGTTACTTTAAGAAAAAAAAAAAAGGGGTGAACGTGGAGGAATAGCTCCTAGGAGGAGCTAAAGGGGCCTAAATCCCCCTCTGCACCCAAGAGGACCTCAACACCGCAAGTAGTGCAGATGCTGCATGGAACCCATGTTATACCCTACCCTTCATGCCAGTAAACCAGGATTGCAACCTCACATCCACTGAGCCACCTCGGCGGACAAAAGAGAAGGCGGCCGGATATCCACCACAAAGCATACCGCCTTAGCCACCACCCCCGGAATCCGAAAGGTGGCCTCCAGAGATACACCCGTCGCCCAAAAGATACCCAAGGCCACCCCCCGGGAGACTGGAGAGGGATCGGGACATCCCCAGGCGATCCAGATTCCACGGCAAACTACACCACCGCCAAGGACCTCAACAGGATGGACCACGATTCCCTTTCCCCTACCTAGGAACTAGAATGCCTAAAGAGGGAAGCTCCCAGGGTAAAAATGGGAAGGAAATAAGGGAGGGAGAGAAAAGTGATGAGGATCGGTCTTCGAGAGAAGACCAAGAGGTCCAATCCTCAGACCATAGCCCTACCTCGACAAGGACCTCCTCCCTCCTTAAAGAGAAGCAGAATGGATAATTATATCCTTTCCCCACTAAAATTTCTAAGAATTCCCTAAGGCCAAAAAAAAAACTGGGAAGGGAATGGGGTCAGGGAAGGGGTTAATTAAGGTTGGTCTTTGAATGTGAAAAATGTTGATGTCCTCAAACCAGAAGATACATTACCATGACATGAAGTCTTTCAATGAGACCCTGGGCTACAGCAACAACACAAGAAGGGGAAGTTGGTAAATGTGGTAAAATAAATATCAGGGGACTGAGGAACTTAAGTGTATACAAGATGGCCACGATAATGCATAACCATGACTTCCTACTGAAGAAGTCAATGTTAGAAAAAAATTCTGATTAGGATATTTATGAATGAAGTGACTACAGGAAAGGGGGTAAAAAAACATTTACATTTCCCATTTGGATAAACATAAGGGGCAGGCAATCCATAGATTTGTTAAGGTGTAACTAAAGGGAAAATTATATTGTCTGAGAGGACAATGTGTAGTAATAAAGTTAAAGGCTAGGTAATGCTTTACCGAGGAGTGACTGGTAGTCAAAGAGTACCGAATTATGATGAAGGAATAGTTCCTGGCCATTTAGAATAAGTCAAAAGAACCTTAATTTGAGGATGTTAGAGAGGATAACAATGAAACTAGGGATTAAACAAGAAAGTTTAATATTTCAAAGTCTGCGAAAAAAAGACATCAAGCTAAGTAAAAAAGGTTAACATTTCATACACTATAGAATTGTGTTGCCTCGCAAATAACAGGTCTTTGATTGTTGCAATTAGAATCATGCCAGGCAATACCGTCGTTGTAGTGGTTATTCAGCAAAGCCAGGCACTGCTCGTTACCATCGTCGTTATCAGGTTGAGGGAAACCTCGCCTATGGAAAAAAGAATTTTGTTGGGTTAAAAAATTGTGTTATTTAAAGATTTACAACCAGGTCCCCTCACCCCCTTCATGGAAAAGTCTTACCTTCCAGTACGAGACCAGTTTGTGTAAGCTGAAGACACACCAGATAACCAAGTCCAAGACGAAGAGCTTATAGTGTTACCGCTCGTCCATATGTCAGAGATGAAATCTGAAATAGAATTTTAAATTTATATTAATGAAAAGTTAGGCTGTATAGCGGAGCACAGGAGGAAAGTAAAGAAATCAGGATGGAAAAGAAATTGTTTAAAGTCTAAGTTACAGAATTAAGTAACGAGTGAGGGAAGGATTCTACCTCATTTCAAACTTACGTTCAAGAATAATAGTAGATATAAAGTCTTCTTCTCGTTGACTTTCTAAACTGACAGGTTGAAAGCCATTACCAAGGCTTGCACAGTAATAGTTAGCAGTTAACCAGGTGTAGGATCGACCGC
Source organism: Cherax destructor (assembly GCA_009830355.1). Taxonomy (NCBI): domain Eukaryota; kingdom Metazoa; phylum Arthropoda; class Malacostraca; order Decapoda; family Parastacidae; genus Cherax; species Cherax destructor. Next base: position 8,512 of record WNWK01051018.1, read on the forward strand.
CATCGTGACACCATGAGAAGTGATAAGCCTTCCCGTCGTATACCTCGTCAACCTGGAATTTATTACAAAAGAAATGAAGGAACACTGCAGCAGGCGTACTGGCCCATGCGAGGCAGGTCCACACTTAGTCATGTAGGTATCCAACCTATTTTTAAAACTACACATGGTATTAGCTTCTATGATGTAAGCTAGAGTTCTTCCAAAGCTATTACGAAACCAGTCTTCCTGTATCCTTCTTTAAGGAATTTTACCAACTTTTAACCATTGCTGAAAGTCTTATCTAGACTAGATATTTTTAGCACTAAAATTTATCATTTATATCCCTCAATCATATTTAACCTAATTCTACGCTTTTCTAGAGCGCAGATTTATGGCTGTGTCCTTATGGGTAAGATTTCTGATACATGGGATCAACCGTATAATCATTTGTAAGTTTTCCAGTATATCTATATATACCAATATAAGAACTGCAGCATATTCTAAAAGGCCTAACCATACATATACAAGAGTTGAACAACCTGATTATTATGCTCCTTGAAACGAAGCCAAAGACTGCTTTATTGTGAACACTAATGGACCATTGGCTTAGATTATTGCTAACCACAACTTCCAAATCCTAGTAAATGCTTCAAACATTAAAAATAAAAAGGTTATTAAATACAAAATATATAACAACGTATTATAAGATAATGAGAAACCTTACCAACGGCTTGAGGTGATCGCAGACAGATACAGGCTGAAGAAAGTCATGGGATACTCCTGGTCTTTGTAGCAAGGTTAATCCAGGATGCTGGTTTATTTGTTGCGCATTTGAAGGTCGAGAGTTTACTAGTGGTGCCGGAAACTGTAGTATTGAGTTTGGTATCTGTTCCCGAGGTGTTGCGAGCTGTTGGTTAATTAGAACCCGAGAGTCCAAAAGCCGAGGAAACTGGGTAGTTACAGGTTCTAGCGGGGCGGTATAATGGGAAAGCGGGTTAGTTACCAGGTGTGTACGAGGGCCAACAAATCTAGGCTGTTGGTTTATTTGCTGATCTCTAGGGGATACGAACTGTATAGGAGAGTTTGCTGAAACTGTAGGTATTAGAGGTTGAGTTTGTGGAGGAGTGGGAGAGACCACAAGAAGGCCGGGAGAGCGAGCCATGTTCGTAGTATTGTTACCACCGTAGATGATTGGCATACCATCATTCCTAATGAAGTGGTCACAAGCAACGGTAGTTATGACAGCGGCCAAGAACACGTAATCATTGTGTTTCTGAAAATAGAGATTATTTTAGCGTAGTTTTGTTTAAAACTCATTGTAAGTTAATAGTGAAACAGTTTCTATTAAAGAGAATAATTGTGTGAGAGAAAATGATAACTATCTAACTTCGTCCTATAATGTTAGTTTAATTAATCAAACATTGGATATAAATATTAATTTAAAAAACTAAACCCGTGTGGGTAGTTTAAGCCTGGGGAAAGAGGCCGTGAGTTAAATTTGTTTAATCCCTTCAAGGAAGGCTTCTTTATGCTGGCGAGGAGCTCTATCTAGGAAATTTGATCTGTGGTCCAGTTACCTGGATAGCACCTGAATACATTTCAAAATCCTATGGGTTCAGCGCTTCCCTCATGAACCTATTTTAGTTGGCAATGTACTTACATTTAGTAGTTGAGGTTCAGTTCGCAGTATGGGTGGAAATTATGGCCAATATTTCTTTGCACTTTTCCCTGCTCTCAGTAGGTACTTGGGTTCTTTAAGATTGAAGCATAAAGGTTCTAAGGATTTTAGACAGCTGCCCAGCCTAGGAGTAACCCAACCCTAGTTTAAAAATTGAGTTAAGTTTTTGGGCAATCGAGTTATAAAATTTAATGAATGAAGTTTTAAATTTAGCAATAACAGTAGAAAAAAAATAACTGCAGGATTCTGCAAGAACTAGCTATCGCTATTAAGGAAATTATGTGAAACTTCAAATAACAGGCGTAGGGAGAAAGGGTTTAGTGTTGGCAGTTATGTTAAGGTTCTGGTAATGAAACCATGGTAAGTTTAGTGATCTGGGTATTTTACCGTACAAAAGTAAAGAAATTAAACAAAAAATTTCACAAGACTAAAGAATATCAGTTTCAGATAATTAAAGCTGAGAAACTAGGTTTCATATTAAGTCTTGAGATTACAGGCGACCAAAAATATTTAATGTTTTAGTTTATGTATGTAATATTTAAACGCTAGAAATAGAGGAAGACTATTTAGTTTCTGCTATTAATTTAAAATTATTAGGACTAGGAACTAACAAAACTCAGAAGTATAGGTTCAATAGAGTTTGAGAAGTAAATACCAACTTAAAACATTAATGTTACCTATATAACTAAATTGAATTTACAGCATATATTCACTGAACTATGTACAGACAATACACTGATGAAAAATGTCATCAATAAAATTATTAAAATTTTCAACATATTACACCCAAATATCAGTACCGTTTAAATATGTAATGTAATTCACTCAACACCGACAAAGGTACTGACTACAAACAGCGTTAGTCATCACTTTTATAGAGACCACAGAGATTTTGATTGGCTGACATCTAGAAGACAATGACGTCCATGAATTGTAATTGGCTGAACCGAGATACTGCGACCAAAAACTTTAAAGTACCCGTTTGGCCCTCCAGAAGCACCCTTTGTACATTTGAGAGTCACCGAGATACAATATTACTGCTGAATATCGTATTTTTTTTTTTTTTTTAAAACTTTATGTACGATTTACATATATTTTTAAATATCTATGAACAATTTTTTTTTTTAAACCCAAAAATACAACACATAAGCACAATTAACATAAACCTACGTATTCTAACATACATTATACTAAACACACAAAGAATATGCTCTTAAAATTAAGGTCCTCCCTAAATCAGCAATAAAGACCAAACATGAATGATAAATCTTACCATGTAAAATAATACACATAATGAAACACCTAACTCACCCTAGAATACACATTGGCCACCCAGCTCTTGCCGGGTGCGGGTGTGCTGTTCCCTGGGCTGCCACCTAGTGGTGATCAACGATAACTTCATTTTCTGTAAACATGGCGACGGCGAGCAGACGCAGGATCAACACAGTCTGTATAGATATGGTGACTGGGGCTTTGCAACTGGCTACTGCGGCTACAGTTCTGCCAAACATATTAAGGGACGTCTATGGTTTGAGACTGCAGATTTTATGGTGTGGCGCTCAACGCGTTAATAGAATCTTTGTGTAAAACTCCTTAACGGCTGAGGTGCACAAAGGGGACTGTCGACCGCCTCATCAAGATTACAGAGTATATACGGTACATTCTGGCCTACAAGTACGACTGAAAGACGTGTCGCATACTTACACTTGATTAGGTTAAGAATGTGCCGTTTGAATCAGACTCAGTGGACATCAGTGAAGTATTTGGAGTTTACGGCACAAAGATGCTGCCATGCTCCGAAGTGGAGCGAGGGGGCCGATGGTGGGCATTTTTGAGGGGACATACTCACTGAAAATGACATTACACGCCGATTCCCTTACGGCATACTGCCGAACTTAGAAATGAGCTATATGTGACGTACATGGGACAGCGAAGGACCTGCAGATTGTATGGCTGTTGCCTTGATTTCAGATGTGACGCTGGAGGCGACTGCAGCGCATGGCATGACCATGGACGAGAGTCAGCATGGTGGAGGGTGAGGAAGCAGCTATTCTGCAGGATTTGCATGAATTCATTGGTAGTGCACCCTTATTACTGGATGATATTTCAGAGGAGGTGGGTGTGGTTGGGCAAGGAGAGGATGTTATGAGAGCAACGGAGACGGGTGAGGGTTATGAGAAGTGATGGAATTGGTGCAGAGGCTTCAGTAATGTGGATAGTTGTAGAGGCTGAACTACAGGGAAGAGGACATGGAGATACCGGTGGAAAAGGGAGAATCTAGGAAACGACCTGGGATGATACAGATGAGGATGTGTTAACTGCAGCTCAGAGGCCTGGCAAAAGATGTGGGCTGAGTGGTGGTTCAGGGTAAAGGGTGTCGGGTGAAGGGAAATGGAGCACCAAGAGAATCAAAGGGGGAGGGAAAGGGAAAGGAGGGAATGATGGTGCAACGATGGTTAAC
>WNWK01051019.1:0-12628 GCA_009830355.1 Cherax destructor
GAACAACCCCCGCCCTGGACTGTTTTTTGAAATTTTGCATTTTCCCCCAATTTCTTGACGTTTTTCCATGTGGGTTCCATACTGGTGCTGCAACCCCAATAGGGCCCCGCGTCCGGTGTACATTCTGAATGACTCCCCAAAGAAAACGCTATTCTCAGGTTTACCAGGCGCCCGTATGCTGCAACAGGTATTTGACTGATGTGCGCCTACGGAGATTTGCTAAGTATGATGCCCACCCCATGATCCTTTTCCTTGAGTGAGTTTTGCAGCCTCTGACCTCTTAAGCTGTACTCCGTCTGCGATCTCGTTTGCCCTTTCCCCCTTTACATAACTTACACTTGCCGGGGTTAAACTCCAGGAGCCATTTGTCGGACCAGGGTTGTAGCCTGTCCAGATCCTCTTGTAGACTTACCTGATCCTCGTCCGCTTGTATTCCCTCATTAGTTTCACATCGTCTGCGAACAGGGACAACTCGGACTCTATCCCTTCCGTCATGTCATTCACAAAACAAAAAAAGAGCACCGTGACTAGGACTGACCCTTGTGGAACCCCACTCGACAAATGCACCTACTCTGCCATCGTCTCGTACGACACATGTTGTTTCCTTAGTGTAAAGTACTTTCCCTTCTTTTCCCTAGCCTTTCAACCAGTCTTTTGTGTGGTCTGTGTCGAAACCTTCTTAAATTCCAATAAGATGCAGTCTACCCATCCCTTTCTCCTGTCTTCTTCCATTACCTTGTCAAAAAAACACCAATATGTTTGTTATGAGGATTTCCTATCCCTGAAGCCGTGTTGGTTGTCAGTATTAGTCCATTCATTTCTAGGAGCTCCACCACTTTTTCCTGATAATCTTCTCCATAACTTTACATACAAACATATCAGCGACAAAGGTCTGTAATAATGTAGCCTGTCCCCTTCTTAAAAATCGGGATTATATTTGCTGTCTTCAACACCTCAGGCCCACCGCCTTCGAGGGTATATGTTCCATAGCAGTTTATTCACCTCCTCCTTGGTTGTGTGCAGTGTATCCATTATTTGCTGGTGCACCCTACCGAGGCTGGAAGCCTCTCTGTGTCCACTATGCTGAGCTCTTCACATACTTCCTGGTCGTTCCCTGTGAGCTCCCCTCCCTCCTTCCTTTGAGACTAAATCTGTGTACTCACCTAACTGTGGTTGCAGGATCGAGGCTCAGCTCCTGGCCCCTGGTGTGAGTGTTTTAATTCGACACAGGAGCCTGTAAAAGTCTGTTGTACCTGGGTGTGAAGGAATTCCTGCTTATGTTCAGTCAATAGAGACGTCATGAATTTGACGAATAAATCATATACCAAATATTTGCTTTTGAGCACGCGTATGTTCAAGTACCAATATTATTTACAAGTATATACAAAATTGACAAAAAGTATGTGTGATACCGTAATACGAGTGGGTTTGATGAGAGTATAAGTGAAAACTCTCAAGAACTAGAGCTTAGACATCCATACAATGAACGGAGCTCACATCGGAAGCTTGTGAGAAACCTAGTGTCCCTCGGACCCTAGGCTTGTGAGAATCCTAGGGTCCAGGGTGGCCCTTAGCTATATGGCAATCTACCCTGGGGCCCTGCTCCTCATTCTGACTGGTAGACTTCCAGCACAACTGGTAGTTACCCAGTAAGCAAATGGAGTCCTCATTCGCACATGAAATAAACTACCGTACTTTAAGCTGGTTATTGATGCTATGCAAGATTGTGGCTTTGTACGATGCACGTCGAATTACATAATGTATTCAGCATACGCAGAGTACATTATATAGTACATGCAATTGAAATACACTACTTTCTGTTTCCTTCTGTTCAAACAACCAGCATAACAGCAGGTCTCATTCATCTCAGAATCCTAAAATAAATATGGCTTCGTCGCGACCAGGCGCAAGTTTAAAACAGTATCACTGCCAGACACTTGACCGGCGATATTTTGGACTCTGCAACGTCACGTGCAAACTGTTTTAATACATTTGCTTGGTGGAACACCCTATTTACAATGTGGGTTACATTATGGGAACTACCCAGAGTGGTTCGCTTCTCTATTCTCTAATGAAAGTTACAATGTGGGTGAATCCTAACATGATTTACATAGTTGGAACATGTAGAGTTACATTTTGGTGGAATTCTTTGTACGACTATTATGTTTACATAAGAATTAAAGGGTGGAACAGCCGAAGTATACGTCTACCCTGTTTTATAGAAGACTTAATTTGTGATAACTCCGCATAGTGCGTCTAGCTGAGAACATAAGAACAATGGTAACCCAAAAATCGAAGGAGAGAAGGAGGCTACAAATAAGTGGAAGAACGCAACCAACGTTCCAAATACGCAAGAGATAAGACATACAGAGGCACTAAATTATACACCTTTGGACCCAAACTGCATTTTGTGTAAGGAATTAAAAGAGCAAGAACACGAATAGTAGAACAGTCGAATCTAAGGTGTTTCTGAAACAATCCAGCCTCAGTAAACGCAAATCCTGCCTCACGAACTGAATAGAAAGAAAAGCTCTTTGATAGGATGATGGAAGTTGGGCTGGATATAGTAGAAGGGTGGGCAGAGTGTCAAGAGAGTGACAGAGCAATCAAAACAAAATTAGATCGGGGAGTAAAAGTGGGTCGAGGTGTGAGTCAGATACTTTCGACGCTGTTGTTGGCCAGTGAAGCAAGAAGCCTACCTGAAGGAAAAAAAAGTGAGCATTCACTTCCAGCCATTCACAAATCATGTTTCATTTTAATTTGCTTCGTTGTTTAAATGAAATAAGCGACACACAGATCATAACAATTAACCTTGGGACCCGGAGAAACCTTCCACTTCCGTCAACACTATATTACAATTTAGAGTGTCATGTCTTGCTGAAACAAAAGTTCAACGCTACGTAAATGCATCAGTGCACGTCACAATTGGTAGAAAAGAACTATGTTTGTCGAAAAACCATATCATATTTCGTCAATTATCAGATACATGTTTGCAAAAGAAACAGTCGACATGTGTTTTTGTTTAAATAATCCTCTTTATCCAGAAGAGAAGCAAGAGAATCACGATATACCTGCTCATATATATTTATATATATATATATAAGGATGGGGTCCACCTCTGGTACAAATTGTGGGACCCATAGCCTCGGAGAAGTGGATAAAAAGGCTTCAAGGAAGAATATTTGGATTTCTTCCTGATGCCATTTGAATATTCCACTTCTCCTACCACCCCATCTTTTAATTTTTTTTTAACCAATAGGTATATTTTATTACATAATATGGTACAAAAGATTTGAGAGATACATTGTTGATATAAAGATGGCATATACAGTACACGAGGTGAGAGATACATGTCTAGTACATATTGTTACATCTTTGTCACTGATTATAATGCGAAAATCTCATCCAGCTCTTCCGAGCTGGTGCGCGTGCCCAGAATACAGCATGCATTACCCTCTGAACAGCAGCGCTGAGTCGCTGGAACAGAAAACTAGCTGCCCTGGGATCCCTAGTTACCCTGTTGAGTCTTTTGCCCAGCTCCTTGAGGAACTTAGATGCACTCTTTCCCATGAGCCAAGGGTCTCTGAGCCTATGGGAACAAACATATAATGATGGGCAAGTTCTCATATTTTCTCGACTTCTGGGACTCCCTGAAGGTGGCAGCAGCCCTCCTTCCTCCCTGGTGTACTGGAGATAGGTATCAGCCAAGGTAGATGCACATGTGTAGTCCCACCACCTGCTTGCCGTCTGTCCAGGCTTGAAGGGTGATACCATCTGGACGCTTTTTGGTTGCCATCAGATCTGCATAGTTGGGGTGGTTCCCTTACTGCTGGGCATCCGGCTGTTGTGAGGCTCCTCTTGATAATGTTATTAACCTCTTCATGTCTTGCAATCTTTCCCTCGGATTTACGACACACAAGACCATGGTACCCGAATCGGTCTGCTGCTTCACTGCCACAAATACACCTGTGTTCGGCGAGAATAGCGGCAAGTCGAAGGGCAACACCAATGCGGATGGTCTGTGGGTCGAGGCGTGTGCCAAGGCTGGAGTTGGGAACAGCCAAAAGAAAGTCCCCTGCATGAGGAGCTCTCACTGCAAGTAGGCGGGCTCTATCCTTCCCTGACACACTCTGAAGCATTGCTGAGGCTATATTCTCTACTATTGGGCCATCCCAGTGCGACTGTTTGTAGTTGTTGGGGGAGCAGGCCTGGTTTCAGAGCCTGTTAGGTTATCCCAGATCCTGGCTCCATCAACGAACTTTGGTCATGGATTCCAATCGTGTCCCTAAGATGTTCAGGGAGAATTGCTGCTACAAGCCCTCTGGATGCAATGCATGAAGACAGGGAAAGCAGGTAGAGCAATCTGAGATGACTTGCGGACACCAATGCCTCCTAGTCTGACTGGGAGTGTAGCTTGGTCCCACTGCCCATCTTCTAGAGTAAGGTTAAGTACTTTAGTAAAGATCTGCCTCAGGATACTGTCATATTCGTGCAGTATAGGATTATCATATGAAGGAGCACATCTTAGGAAATATGTCAACCTGGGCAGACTCAAGCATTTTGTGAGGAGGTACAAGGCATCATGGGTGTCAAGATTGCCTATTCGTTGTTCCATTCTCCTCACTTCTTCCAGTTTCTTCCTGAGAATTGTGTCAATGGCATCTCTTCCCAGAGGTGCTCCAAGCAAGACACTATTAGTAGGGCAATGACTGTTGCTCCTGGTAGTTTTGATAGCACTGCATCTATCACTTGTTGATTGACTGATATGATTTCACATTTGGATGGATTCAGGATGAGACCCATTTCCTGTCCCTGTGTCATCACCTGTGTAAGATCATCTACAAGGGACTCCTTTGTACCTGCTAGTGTGCCATCATCCAGGAAACCAGATGTTTAGCTCACTGGTCAGTCTTACTGTGATTTCCTAACTGCTATACAGAAGAGAATGGTGCGAGAGGGTCCCCTTGCTGGACACCCTCTGATGATGTGATTTCATGCTCTCCAAACAGGAGCATTGATTCCTTGCTATATCCAGCTGAAACAAAAGGGAAGAGACCTGGAAAATGTTCTTGTACAGCTGCTAATACTACGTCCCTTTCAGGAGATTAAATGCATTCTTGAAATCTAATTTAACCACTGCATTGTCCTCAGGCAGGTTGTCGATATATGCCCTTGTTGCATGAACCGCTGCTTCACTTCCTTGAGAGACCCCAAAGCCAAGCTGGTTTGGTTGAAGCATGATGGCTGCCTCTGCGCGAATACTTCTGACAGCAGCTTTAGAAACGAGGCGGCGAAACGTGTTGCCCACTGCGATTGGCCTAATTCCTCCATCCTTCTTTTTAAGGGCACAAAGTGATGCTCCAAAAGAAAGGTTTAATCTCGTCAGGAATCAGACCAGCCAAGGAATTGTTGACGAACCTTGTGATCTCTGACAGCAGTGTTCTGCAATCTCCCTGATAACTGGATTAACCATTTCCTTTAAATGTTGTGGCCTTATTCCAGTGTAACCCCAGCAGAGCCGGAAGGGAATGACATTATTGCTTTGTAAATGTCCGAGTCTTGCACAATCAGTGGTTCCACAGTGGGGACAGAGGTGTTGGAACTGTTGGTACCCTGGTTTCCCTGGCAGGGTGCTTTCCTCCTCTAAGTGCTTCAGCAGTGTCAGCATCTCTGGGGGCAACTGTCATCTTCACTGGTGATAATTCTGATTGCTCCCACTGTGTTGCCCTCTTCAATTTTCTTGCTCACTTGGACTCTGATTTTTCGCTGTCAGTGGAGTGAGTGGGGTTCTGCCTCTCCCATTTTTGTGTTGATGGGGAAGGGGAATGAGGTTATCAGCTCTAGGAAAGTCTCTAAGGATTTAATGATCATTGAGGCTAGCCTCTTTCCCCTTCTTTCCGGCACAGCTAACAGACATTGCCAAAAAGTAGTAAGTTTGCCATGCCTTGATGGTTGGTGGAGCATTTAGGGTAGCAGAACCATCGTTTACTTTTATTAAGAGGTCTGTAAGTTTTCCCCGCTGCGTGTGGACGGGCTGCTTTGGGGGAAAATGTGTGAGTGTTCTGATACCTGTTGCTTAATTGCTTCCAGGATATTATCTGATGAGATGAGATCTGTTGGAGGGTTCAGGTGCCTGAAGTGGCTCTGAGTCATCACTGTCCACAGGAGGACATCCTGAACCCCGGGCAGCTCCATGTTTACGGAGGAAACCATTAGAGTTGAACAAAAAGCTGAAAACACCACACTTGCCTCTCCTAGTATTGCCAGCCGTGCCTTTCCCCGGCTGGTTTCCTCCTGACTGGCATTCATCTGGCTAGGTAGCTGTAGGGGAGTACACATGCTGGGTGGGGGTGCGTGGAAGGAGTGAACTTGCCCGTGGGGGCCTGGTGGGGCTTGAGGGGTGTCGCGGGGATTTGGGTGGGGGGGCGCAGGTAGTTGGGGGGGGGAGGCGCAGTTTGTTGGGTGGGGTCGCCGGGGGAGAGGAGTGAGGGGAGTACACCCTGGATTTTATTTTTATTGTTCACCTGTCTTCAATACACAAATACACAAAACATTATTTGTTTTCCATGTACGTCATGAAAGATGGGGTATTCACTGTTAAACCCAGTGTCTTCCTTCACCCCCTACACACAGCGCCTCTTCCCTCCCTGTGGCGGGGGGGAGGGGCCGGTCCTCCTCGTTAACTTTAAACCCAAAATTATATATATAAAATATATATATATATATATATATATATATATATATATATATATATATATATATATATATATATATATTTTAAAAGATTATACATTTTTGTCTCATTTCCACAAACAAAAAAAAGGGAAAAACAAAAATGCTTTTAGCGAATACGAAAAATTTAAAATTTTTTTGCCCAAAATTTTTCATACTACGTTAGTCGAGTTTTCAATTTCTACCGAAGTTGAAATTAAATATTAAAAGTATCGCTTTTAAACTTCAGTGTTATAATTGTTAATACTCTGACCAAACACCACTCACAGTCTGTTTTTCTTGAAATAAAATATATAGATAAAAATTATTTAAAAATTATATTGTTTTATCTGCATGGTTTTAAAATGAGCTCTGGAAGGGTAGCAGGAATAGGAGGGGAGAAGCCAAACTACAAAAGGGGGACTAAAAAGGCATGAGGAACTTCCTGCAAGACGTTCAGTGGGAAAGAATTGACAGGAAACCCATAAAAAAAATGAGGGACCTAAAAAAATGAAGGTGAAAGGGGGTTTTTTCCCCAAGGAAAACAGAAGAATGGGAAGACCAAACGGCCTTGGTTCCCCCAAAAAGGGGGAGGCAAAAACAAAGTGCACTAGAGAATAAAAAAAGTACAGAAGACAAAGGACCCAGGAAAAAAAAAAGATTGTCAAGGCCGAAACGAATATAAGAAAGAAGGGGGCTCGCGACAATACGAAAATGACATAGCATAAAAGCGTTGCCCCGAAGTTTTGGTACCCATCAGGAGGAAAAAAACAGTAAAGGACCAGGTTCAGGCTGAGGAAGGAAGGTGGGGGGTCACAAAAACGACCAAGGTTTTAGAGCTCAACATAAGATTTAAAAAAATTTACAGAGGAGACAAGAAGGACTCCCCGGGAAATCAGAATACGGAGGTACACCAACAAGGGATACACCAACAAGTGCTGGATGAAATAATACAACCCAGGAGGAGGTGAAGAAGGCATGTAACCCGTACCTAAAAGGGTATTGAACCGGGCAACATCTCCCTGGGGGAAATTTGAGAGGGGGCAGAGATGCTGTGTGTCATAGAAAAATCTTCAACACATCCATTGAAACTGGGCAACTACCTGAGATATTGAAGATGGCAAATGTAGTCCCAATTTTAAGAAAGGGAATCAGAGGCATTAAACTAAGACCTGTATCACTGACGTAGCAAAATCATGGAGAATATTTAGAGGAGAGTAGTGGGGCACCTAGAAAGACAAACTAAACGCAGCCAGCACGGTTTCAGGGATGGAAAATCCTGTCCGAAAATCGGGTTTTTTTTACAAGGTAAAAAAAGTATGACACGGGGAGATATAGGGAGATGATTGCATTTTCTTGGACTGAAAAGGCCTTTGACAGTTCCTCATAAGAGGATAAGAAAAGCTAGAGGGTCAGGAAGCATAACAGGAAAGGACGCAATGGATCAGAATATCTTTCAGAGGAACAACAGTAATGGTACGTGACGATTTCAAAGTGGGGGCCTTGACGAGCGGGGTTCCCCCGGGGGCAGTCCGGACCTGTACTGTTTTTTTTATCGGAATGATATGGGAAGGGGTACTCACAGAAGGTCCCTTTAAAAAGATGGAAATTAATAAAGATAATTAAATCGGATGGGGTCAGGCAGGTCTAAAGAAACCTGGACAAGTTAAAAACCGGGCCGCAACTGGGCCTTGAAATTTCCCCCCCAAATGCAAAGTCATGAAGCTCGGGGCAAAAAGACCCCAAACAGAGAATAGTCTAGGGGGCCAAAGACTGCAAAATTCACTCAGGAAAAAAAATTTTGGGGTGAGTATAATACCGAGCACATCTCATGAGGTGCACATCAACCAGATAACTGCTGCAACATATGGGCGCCTGGCAAACCTAAGAATAGCGTTCCGGTTCCTCAATAATGGAAATAAATGGTATAAAATACCGACACAATGGAAAAATAAACACATAAGCAGTATAATGTGATCCTTTATTGACAACGTTTCGCCCACGCAGTGGCTTTATCGAGTCACAGACAGATCTACCTGGAAAATGAGCAACATGGATATATATATAGGGTACAGTCAGGTGGAGAATGCTGGGTCAGGTGGAGAAAGCTGCATGTGAGTCTTAAAAGTAGTGTGATAGTTGAAAACATAGTGTGACTTAAAGGACCTGCAGTGTACCATTCTTGAGTTCTAGGTGGGATAGCGTTGAAGAAGTTTCTTGGCAATAGGTTCAGCTATGTTGTAGAAGCCGTTGTTCTGGTTGAAGTTGTTGGATATACAGATGAGTGAAACATCCAGAGACCTACAAACACGCATTTCAGAACACCAGTACGCAGGCAGATCTGACGACTCAAGAAATGCCTGTGTTCAACACCGAAATTTACACAACCATTTAATCAACTACAGAAACGCAAGACTCATCGCCAGAGAAGACAACACGCAATACCGAAGAATCCTAGAATCATCACTCATCTGTATATCCAACAACTTCAACCAGAACAACGGCTTCTACAACATAGCTGAACCTATTGCCAAGAAACTTCTTCAACGCTATCCCACCTAGAACTCAAGAATGGTACACTGCAGGTCCTTTAAGTCACACTATGTTTTCAACTATCACACTACTTTAAGACTCACATGCAGCTTTCCCCACCTGACCTAGCATTCTCCACCTGACTGTACCCTATATATATATCCATGTTGCTCATTTTCCAGGTAGATGTCTTGACTCGATAAAGCTACTGCGTGGGCGAAACGTTGTCAAAAGGATCACATTATACTGCTTATGTGTTTATGGTTCCTCAATAAGGAATCGTTCAAGACTCTGTACACCGTGTACATCAGGCCCATATTGGAGTATGCAGAACCAGTTTGGAATCCACATCTGGTCAAGCACGTCAAGAAATTAGAGAAAGTGCTAAGGTTTACAACAAGACTAGTCCCAGAGCTAAGGAGATTGTCCTACGAAGAAAGGTTAAGGGAAATCGGCCTGACAACACTGGAGGACAGGAGTTAGGGAGACATGATAACGACATATAAAATACTGCGGGGAATTGACAAGGCGCAGAGACATGATTGTTCCAGAGATGGGACACAGAAACAAGGGATCACAATTTGGGAAGTTGAAGACTCCGATGAGTCAAAGGGATGTTAGGAAGTATTTCTTCAGTCATAGAGTTGTCAGGAAGTGGAATAGCCTAGAAAGTGACGTAGTGGAAGCAGGAACCATACATAGTTTTAGACGAGGTTTGATAAAGCTCATGGAGCAGGGAGAGAGAGGATCTAGTAGCAATCAGTGAAGAGGCGGGGCCAGGAGCTATGACTCGACCCCTGCAATCACAAATAAGTGAGTACAAATAGGTGAGTACACACACATTCACACGTACACGCGGGAACAGTAGGCAAAAGAGAGTGAAAGGTAATACATACACTGGGTGAAAAGAGGATGGGGAAAGGAGAAAGGTTCAAGCAAAACAGAGAGGAAAAGTAAGGAAAAAGAGACGAGAGAGAGAGAAGAAAGACAGACAGACAGACAGAGAAAGGAGAGTGTTCCATGGGATGGTGGCAACACTGAGAATTCACTGTAGCTGGACAGTGAAATACAAGAAGACACAACCACAAGACATCAAAGACTTAATGGTTATAACTCTTGATGGAACAAAAGAAAAGAATTAACCATAGAAGAAGATTGATACAGAAGAAATAATGAAAAAAAGGAAATAAAAAATAGCGATATTTATCGATTATTAATTATCATTTTTATATTCATGGGAGAGTGCTAGATCCGTAGGGGTCATACAAGACCTGGGGAACTGGAGGTGAGCAGGATCGAATCAAGAGAACTCCAATTTAGTGGACCAAAATCCCTTTACTGGCATTAACACATCCCATAAGTCTAAGTAACTGGATGATTAAGAGGGATGGAAAAGGAAACAGACTGCAGAAGTAACAGAACGGAAAAGACCAGAGAGAACAAGAAAATGGAGGAGAAAACAACCAGTGAGCTGATTTTGTGTGTGTGTGTGTGTGTGACTCACCTAATTGTACTCACCTAGTTGTGATTGGGGGGTCGAGTCATGCCCGGGCCCCGCCTCTTCACTGGCCGTACTGGGTCACTCTCCTGCGCCATGAGCTTTATCATACCTTTTCTTAAAGCTATGAATGGAACCTGCCCCACTACATCGTTTCCCCAAACTATTCCACTTCCCGACCACTCTGTGACTGAAGAAATACTTCCTAACATCCCTGTGATTCATCTGAGTCTTCAACTTCCAACTGTGTCCCCTTGTTGCTGTGTCCCATCCTGGAACATTCTGTCTCTGTCCACCTTGTCAATTCCTCTCAGTATTTTATATGTCGTTATCATGCCCCCCCCTATCTCTCCTGTCCTCCAATGTCGTCAGGTCGATTTCTCTTAACCTTTTCGTGGGACATACCCCTTAGCCCGGGACTAGTCTTGTTGCAAATCTTTGCACTTTCTCTAGTTTTTTACGTGCTTGGTTAGGTGTGGGTTCCAAACTGGGCTGCATACTCCAATATGGGACTAACGTAAAAGTATACAGGGCCCTAAATTTTTTATTAAGATGTGGGAAAAAGCTGTTCGGGGGTTTTGGGGTTGGGCCCCCCGGGGAATGCTGCAGCATTTTTTTGGGGTTTGGGATGTGCGCCTCCGGAGATTTCCCTTGGTGTTATACTCATCCCAAGATCTTGTTCCTTGGGGGGGTTTTTTGTAGTCTCGGGCCCCCCTCCCCGTACCCCGTCTGCGGTTTTTTTTGGGGTTTTAATTTTTTCATGATTTTAATTGGGGGGGTTGAACTCCGGGCCCCCAAAACCCGGGACCAGTCCTGCAGCCTGCCCCGATCCCTTTTTTTTTTCCCCTCCCTGGCCCCCGTCTGATTGGGAAACCTTCTCATCAACTTAACATCATCTGCAAAAAAAGGGTTCGGGGGTTATTCCTTCCGTCATGTCATTCAAAAATACCAGAAAAAACCCCGGTCCTAGGCCCCCCCCCTGGGGGAAACCCCCCCTGACCCCTTTTGCCACGAACCATGACCCGCTGTCTTCCTGACAGGTTTTCCCCCGATCCATTGGGTCCGTCCCTGTTACCCCCGCCTGGTCCCTCTAGTTTTTTCACTAATCTCTTGTGTGGAACCGTGTCAAACGCCTTCAAAAATCCAAAAAACAATTTTCCCACCCCTCTCTACTTTTTTCTTACTGCTGTCACCCTGTCATTTGAACTCCATTTGGTTTGTGAAAAGGTTTCCCCCCCTAAAAACCCTGCTGGTTGTCGTTTATAAGCTCATTCCTTTCAGGTGCTCCACCACTCTTCTCCCTGATAATCTTCTCCATGACTTTCATTTTTTTTACATGTCAGTGACACTGGTCTGTGTTAAGTGCTTCATGTCTGTCTCCTATTTTTTTAAAAAATTTGGGGTAACATTTGCTGTCTTCCCTACATCAGGTAGTCTCCCCCCTTTCCGATAGATGAGTTAAATATTGTTTTTAGGGTTTTTCATAGCGCCCCCAGCCCCCCTCTCAGGACCCATGGAGAGATGTGATCCGGGGCCCCCCCGCCTTTTAGGTATCTAGCTCACTCAGCAGCCTCGGGGGGGTGTGTGTGTGTGTGTGTGTGTGTGTGTGTGTGTGTGTGTAAAAATGCTTTAAAAAGATCAAATTTATCCATTTTTTAAATTTTCCCCCCAAATTTTAAATTTTAAAAATTAAAAAAAAAAAAAAAACGAGTGGGGGAAAAGTGTGGTGTTTTCCGGGGTTATTAAAAAAAAATTAAATTAAAAAGTAAAAAAGATAGATTTTCAAAAAAATTTTAAAAATAAATTTTAACTCAGAATTAAAAACGTGAAAAATCGACAGAAGTGATGTGAAAGTTTGTGATATTTAACATAGCTTCATTTCATTGT
>WNWK01051020.1:0-12628 GCA_009830355.1 Cherax destructor
ACTCTTTCCATCCTTAATCCCATCCATCACCAGGGATTACGCTTATGCCATGGTGCATTTCGTTCTTCCTCTGTTGAGAGCCTCTATGTAGAAGCAAACATTCCATCCTTGTCTGATCGTCGTGATGCACATTGCATTCGCTATTATGTTCGCTCTCATGACCTCCGCTATCCTTCCATGTATAGGATTGTTACAGATGTTAGTAGACGCTCTTTATTTGTTCGTCGCCCCTGCTTACTTCGTCCCTTTTCTCTTCGTCTACATTCACTCCTGTCTTCCCTTCAGCTACCACCTCTATATGTTCATGTGACATCTCCTTTTCCCCTACCCCTTGGGAAGTTCCTCCTGTTCATGTCTGTTCTATTCCTCTACCTACGGCGGCTTCTCGCTCTTTTTTTCTAGACCACTTTCGTTCCCATTCATGCCATCGCAGTGTACACCGATGGTTCAAAGTCGTCTGACGGTGTCGGATTCGCAGCAGTCTTCCCGGACAACGTCGTGCGAGGGCATCTGTTACCCTCGGCTAGCATCTTTATGGCTGAATTTTATGCCATTCTTGTGGCACTTATCCGTATTGCATCTATGCCTGTGTCACCATTTGTGGTCATTTCAGACTCCCTTAGTGCTTTACAGGCTATCCGTAAAATTGATACACCTCACCACCTAGTTCTTCGTATCCACCTTTGGTTACGCCGTATCTTTAGCAAGCACAAAGATATTGTTTTTTGTTGGGTCCCTGGTCATGTTGACGTACAGGGCAATGAACAGGCAGACACTGCTGCACGGTCAGCAGTACATGACCTTCCAGTTTCATATAGAGGTGTTCCTTTCACGGACTATTTTGCGGTCATTGCTACCCACCTTCGCACCCGTTGGCAACAACGCTGGTCTGACCTGCTAAATAACAAACTTCATTCTATTAAACCGAGTATAGGTTTCTGGCCTTCTTCTTTTCACCAATGTCGAGGTTGGGAGACTACACGCTCCCGTCTTCGCATTGGCCACACTCGCCTTACATACGGGTATCTCTTGGAGAGGCTCCCTGCCCCTCTCTGTGAGCATTGTCAGGTTCCAGTGTCTGTTCGACATATTCTGTTGGACTGTCCACTTTATCAACGAGCATGCAGAATTTACCTCCAACGGCATCTTCGCTCTGCGGCCAATTCTTTACCTTCCCTTCTTGCTGATGGACCCTCCTTTAATCCTGACTCTCTCGTTGACTTTTTGACAGAAACTGACTTACTACACAAACTCTGAAGATTATACCTCTAGCACCTCCCTCAGTCCCTTCTACCTCGATCTCTTGCTACCCTCTATCCCTGCACTATCCACTGTTCTGCTGCACTCCATACCCTACTAATCATCCATCTCCCGCTTACAACCTATTCCCCTTGCATCCTTTCCTGCCCTGCTGCGCTGTATAACCCTTGTGGTTTAGCGCTTCTTTTGATTATAATAATAATAATAATGGGCAAATCCCTGGGTTTGGAGGTGAGTGGCGAGGACGTTGAAGAGTTGGTGGAGGACCACAGGGTAGAGCTAACAACTGAAGAGCTGCAACAGCTGGAACTGGAAGAGCATAAGACCAGATTTGAGGCTATTGATTCACAGGAGGAGGAAGAGGGAGTGAAGGAGGTGCCTTCTTCAGTGCTTAAGGACATGTGTACAAAGTGGAATGAGTTGCAAAGTTTTGTTGAAAAATACCACCCTGAGCAAGCTTAAACAAGCCATAACAGCAGCGTGTTCAGTGACCAAACAATGTCCTACTTCAGGCAAATGTTAAAGAGGCGCCAGAAACAGAGGACTGTGGACAGTTATTTTGTTAGACAAGTGTCCAGTGACTCTCTAGCTGGTCCTAGTGGGATTAAAAGACCAAAAAGAGAAGTAACCCCAGATAGGGCTTTGATACCTGAAGTCCTTTTGGAGGGGGATTTCCCTTCCAAACACCGACCCCTAACTCCCTCACTCCTCCTCCCTATCTTCCATATGCCACCAACAATCTTCAATAAAGGAAAGTAAAAATACATGCATTTATTTACTAATACTTTTAGTAGTATGTAATTCTTTTGTGTATGTAGAACTATAATTAATTTCTTTAAAATATATTATTTTTTAATTTTTTTGGGTTTCTGGAACGGATTAATTGTATTTCCATTATTTCTTATGGGAAATATTAATTCGATTACCGAACATTTCGAATTAAGAACAAGCTCCTGGAACGGATTATGTTCGATTTGCGAGGGTCCACTGTAGGGTCCTGAATAAGCAATGCAGACATTCCTGGCACTAAAATAACATTTTCTCTGTTCATCAGTCATGTCTCCAGGCCCCTCTTATATTACTCTTGCTTTCTATTTTAAATTTTTATTCACACAAAAATAGAAGATTTACTGTTATGCAGACTACTGCATTATTGTAATTATTGTATAAATAATGTCAACTCATTCATGACTGTATATTAGAATGGCTAGTTGGACACTTATTGGACGGTGACGTCATTTGTTTTCTCTTGAGCATTGGCAAAAATCGAACATTTCCGCTAATTTGAGCTCAATTTCAAGGTCTTTTTCATCGTTAAATCAATCAAAATCATCTCTATTTCTGTAATATGTCTTCCATTCTATCAAATGAAACCAAAAAAACGAGAATACAACCATAAATACTATACGAAAATACACATCAAAGTAGATGTTTTAATCCAAAAACAGGGTCAGAGTTTTTTTTTTCTCATGCACTGCGTGCTGCAGGATTTTTTTTTATACTACGCACAATGACCACACAGACCCATTCTCTCACATGTGGGCCTACCAACTTTCTCCCGCTTGATCTGAAGCTGCTGGAATTTTGGCGTATTAATGTCAAAAACATTGGCTTGTAAGACGCATATACAGTGGACCCCCCGGATTTCGTACTGCTCCCAACTCAAACAATTATGTAAATTTATTTTTGTAAGTGCTTTTGTAAGTATATTTTGGGGGGTCTAAACGGACTAATCAAATTTACATTATTCCTTATGGGAACACATTCGTTCGGTAAAGGCACTCGAACAGCATTCAGGAACGAATTATGGCCGATAACCGGGGGTCCACTGTATATGAACCAACAGTCAAAGGGCTAAAGTTTTTTACAGTAAAATTTGCAAAAATGTATTCTCCATATTTATCACTATAGCAAGTGGTGTTACAACAAGATAGTTTATTAGGGTAATAAATATCTGTTGTGTTCATTATAGTAATTGATATATAGTATGTCCTGCTTAAGCCAGGTTTCAGTGAGAATAATACAGGAGAAGCTTGTGTTTAGGGAATCAAGGAATTGTAATTGAGAACTGTAATATTTCTAGCATTACTTAGGACAGTGCTGGCTTGTGACACTGTGTAATAGAGGCAGTTACTTTCCATTAAATTTTGATTGGGAGTTAGATTATATAGATTTAGATCTGGGTCGACGTGATCATTCATCATTTAGGTTAAATGGTAATTATTTATATTTATAGTGTGTTGAGTTCCAGTAATGACATCTGTAACAAGGGGATGTTTGGACAAGTGTGTAGTTAATGTATGTTGGTCAAGTAGAGTGTAAAAACTAATTAACCCTTTCAGGGTTTCGGCCGTACTAGTATGGCTTACGCACCAAGGTTTTCGACGTACCTGGAGTCTACCTACCTGGAGAGAATTCCAGGGGTCAACGCCCCCGCGGCCTGGTCTGTGACCAGGCCTCCTGTTCGACCAGAGCCTGATCAACCAGGCTGTTACTGCTGGCTGCACGCAGTCCAACGTACGAACCACAGCCCGGCTGATCAGGTACCGACTTGAGGTGCCTGTCCAGTGCCTGCTTGAAGACAGCCAGGGGCTTGTTGGTAATCCCCCTGATGTATGCTGGGAGGCAGTTGAATAATCTTGGGCCCCTGACACTTATTGTGCTGTCCCACAACGTGCTAGTGGCACCCCTGCTCTTCATTGGGGGGATGTTACATCGCCTGCCGAGTCTTTTGCTTTCGTAGGGAGTGATTTTTGTGTGCAAGTTTGGTACTAAGCCCTCGAGAATTTTCCATGTGTATATAATAATGTATCTCTCCCGCCTGCGTTCTAGAGAGTACAGGTTTAGGAACTTCAAGCGTTCCCAGTAGTTGAGGTGGTTTATCGCACTTATGCGTGCGGTGAAGGTTCTCTGCACATTTTCAAGGTCAGCAATTTCACCCGCCTTGAAAGGTGCAGTTAGTGTGCAGCAATATTCCAGCCTAGATAGAACAAGCGATCTGTAAAGTGTCAACATGGGCTTGGCATCCCTGGTTTTGAAGGTTCTCATTATCCATCCTGTCATTTTTCGAGCAGATGCAATTGCTACATTGTTATGGTCCTTGAAGGAGAGATCCTCTGACATGATCACTCCCAGGTCTTTGACATTAGTTTTTCGCTCTATTGTGTGGTTGGAATTAGTTTTGTACTCCAATGAGATTTTAATTTCTTCACGTTTTCCGTATCTGAGTAATTGAAATTTCTCATCATTGAACTTCATATTGTTTTCTGCAGCCCATTTAAAGATTTGGTTTATATCTGCTTTGAGTCTTGCAGTGTCTTCAACGGTGGACACTGTCATACAGATTCGGGTGTCATCTGCAAAGGAAGACACAGCACTGTGGCTTATATCCCTGTCATTGTGTGATATGAGGATGAGGAATAGGATGGGAGCAAGTACTGTGCCTTGTGAAACAGAGCTTTTCACAGTAGCTGCCTCAGACTTTATTCTGTTGACTACTACTCTTTGTGTTCTACATGTTAAGAAATTATAGATCCATCTACCAACTTTTCCTGTTATTCCTTTATCACGCATTTTGTGTGCTATTACACCATGGTCACACTTGTCAAAGGCTTTTGCAAAATCTGTGTATATAACATCTGCATTCTGTTTATCTTCTAGAGCATCCAGGACCTTGTCGTAGTGGTCATGTAGTTGGGACAGACAGGAGCGGCCTGCTCTAAACCCATGCTGTCCTGGGTTGTGCAATTGATGGGTATCAAGATGGGTGGCGATCTTGCTTCTTAAAACCCTTTCAAAGATTTTTATGATATGGGACGTTAGCGCAATTTGTCTGTAGTTCTTTGCTATTGCTTTACTGCCCCCTTTGTGGAGCGGGGCTATGTCTGTTGTTTTTAGTAGCTGCGGGACGATCCCAGTGTCCATGCTCCCTCTCCATAGGATGTTAAAAGCATGTGATAGGGGCTTCTTGCAGTTCTTGATGAACACGGAGTTCCATGAGTCTGGGCCTGGAGCGGAGTGCATGGGCATGTCATTTATTGCCTTTTCGAAGTCATTTGGCGTCGTGGTGATGTCAGAAAGGCATGCATCTGTCAAGTTCTGTGGCACTCTCGTAAAAAAATCATTTAGGTTTTCGATTTTCAGTCTGGTTAGTGGCTCGCTAAAGACTGAGTCATACTGGGATTTAAGTAACTCACTCATTTCCTTGCTGTCATCTGTGTAGGACCCATCCGGTTTAAGTAGGGGCCCAATACTGGTTGTTGTTCTCGACTTTGATTTTGCATAGGAAAAGAAATACTTAGGGTTTCTTTCAATTTCATTTATGGCTTCTAGTTCTTCCTGTGTCTCTTGATCCCTGTAAGATTCCTTTAGTTTTAATTCGATGTTTGCTATTTCTCTGACTAGTGTCTCCCTACGTATTTCAGAGATATTGGCCTCCTGTAGCCGTTCTGTTATTCTTTACCTTCGCCTGTATAGGGAGCGCCTCTCTCTTTCTAGTTTGCATCTTCTCCTCCTTTTCCTTAAGGGAATTTGCCTTGAGCAAACCTCAAGTACCACAGAGTTAATTTGTTCTAGACATAGGTTGGGATCCGTGATGCTTAGGCAATCTTCCCAGTTTATATCATTTAGGACTTGGTTTACTTGGTCCCACCTTATGTTTTTGTCATTGAAGTTGAATTTGGAGAAAGCTCCTTCACGGCTGATCACATTTTGTTGATCTAGGGCTCCCCGCATGCATGTCTGGACCTCTATTATGTTGTGATCTGAGTATATTGTTTTTGATATGATGACCTAGCTACAAGCTAGTCACAGTCGCTCCTGCTACTCAAGAAGTGTCCCTACGATCCCCGCTGGGGAGGGGAATTTATATTCTACATATAGCACCATCTACTCTTACACGATGTCTGCACATCGTGTTAAGATTAAGCCTAAACATGGTGTTATCAATGACTCCTCGAAACTAGCCCTTGCTTCAGCTGTAAAGACTTGCTTGCAGGTCAAATTTACAGCCATCCACTCACTCAAAGACTCCTTCCTAGTTATCTGCACCGACGACCACGAAGCTTCAAAACTGACCGACGACACTGCTAAGAAGACACTTAATGACCGCCAATTCACCATCTCCCTTCACCCTCACTGCTGGCGAAACGTTCCTTTTTATGAAAAGACTGGACAACATTATCACAACTCAACCGACAGAGGACCTGAAGGCTTCAATTGAAGAACAAAACTCGTGGGCAACAATTGATAGCATTACTAAAATTCCAAATGCAACATCAATGATTAAAATAACATTCACAGACATTGAAATGGCAGACAGAGCACTGTCCGACGGCCTGGCAATCTCATATTACCACATACATCCCGTAATATAGAACCAGAACGATTCGCCCACATCTCTCCCTGCTGGAACTGTTATTCGTACCTACATATAACGACTGAATGCACTATTAAAGACAAAGTTTTGCTCCAATTGCTGCAAGGAAGGTCATGACTTCAAGTCCTGTCCTACTACCAATGCCAATCCTACCTGCCTCAACTGCAAAGGTACCCACCATACCCTCGCTGCTAAATGCCCTCTGAGGAAAGAAATCCTCACAAAAAATTCAAAGATGAAAAAAAATTAGCCAAAATCACCGACATATGCTGCAATTGCTAAACTACAATGTGACACCAAGAAAATTCTCCAAGCAACACAACAGTCTCCATCATCCTCAAACGCCATCTCTGCACTTCCTGACGCTGCCCCATCCAAGGTGTTATATTGCATGATGTATGCACACCTTGCAAATGCTACAAACCCCGGCACCTTTAACAAGACAATTAACGAACTCTTCCGTCTAAATAACATGCCAACCTTCGAATTTCCTGACTCTCCACCGTCGCAAGACCTTCTCAAGATGATCCCAAACATCGTTAACTTCACATCCACCTCAAGCCCAACTCTAGACTCTGCCCCAGAACTCACTTCAGAAACCTCATCTCCGACCACTGCCGCCTCTCAACAACCACAAACTATCCAACAAGTCTCAAATAATCAAGCCGGTATGCCTCCACCCAGTACTGAAGTAAATGACATTCCTGAAACTCACTCCAAAACTGCTGCATCTATACCACCAATACCATCCACCAATGAATTCACTCCAACTACAACCAACAATATACCTATATTATCTCCACTCATCTCAAAAACCTACCAACAAGGGACGTCATCGCCTCCAGCAGTCTCTACTGACGCTGAAAAAGCAGAGTCACCCACTAGACCATCGCCACCTTTACCAACTTATACTTCATACTTCACTACAACCGAATTCGACCGTTACATCCACTGGAAGAACATCACTTTTTATAAAACCTTGAGGTCAATGGGCAACCAGATGAATGCAGCATCCTTGAATATGCTTATGCGAAATAAATCCATATGAATATGCTTATGCGAAATAAATCCATAAAGTTTACAAACAAACATGGCACCCACACATCTTTATCAGAACTCCTCGATCTCATACAAGAGATGATGGAAGACTCAACAATTAACTTCAAAGACACAAGAATAATTTCTGTCTCTGCATCAATATATAAAAACATCAAGAATGGAGCTGATACTGACTCTATAACCGAGGCTAAATAGACAAACCGCAATGAAACAGCCTGCACCCGACGCCCAGCGAGTCCATTCATAATCCAGCCACCTAACAACAAGTTAGAGAGCACTGTAACCACCCTGCTCTCTCGACTCTGCCCTCACCGAGCCCGCTCACCTGACGCCAAGCCAGTCATGATCCAGCCACATATCAACGAACCAGCGAGCACTGCACACACCCTGGTCTTCGATTCTGCCATCTTTCATCGCCTCACAACGCTACGCAGTTGGGTTTAGCCCTGGCTCTTTATCTCCGACTCAAGATCTTCCTCTCATCAGCTATTCTTCGTTTGTCCTCTCTTCACATTCGCCCTCCCGAGGGTTCTTACCTGAGAGTATTACCTGACCTGACATTTCGTATCAGATCATCATTGTTGGTGAAGATGAGGTCCAGCGTATTCTCTAATCTTGTGGGCTCTACTATTTGCTGGTTTAAGGTCAACTTGGTGCAGAAATTTAAAAGTTCATGCATGTGTGAATTTTCATCTGAGCTGCCTCCTGGTGTTATCTCTGCTACCACATTGTTTGCAATGTTCCTCCATTTTAGGTGCCTGAGGTTGAAATCCCCCAGTAGCAAGATGTTGGGGGCAGGAGCTGGAAGATTTTCCACACAGTGGTCAATTTTCAGAAGCTGTTCCTGGAATTGTTGGGACGTTGCATCCAGGGGCTTGTAGACAACCACGATGACCAGGTTTTGATTCTCGACCTTTATTGTTAATACTTCAACTACATCATTTGAGGCATTTAGTAGTTCTGAACATATAAGTGACTCTGTGATATACAGGCCAACCCCCTTTTGCCTGTTCACTCTGTCACACCTGTATAGGTTGTAGCCCGGGATCCATATTTCATTGTCCAAGTGATCTCTTATGTGGGTCTCTGTGAAAGCCGCAAACATAGCATTTGACTCTGTAAGCAGTCCACGAATGTAAGGTACCTTGTTGTTTGTTGCTGGCTTTAGACCCTGTATATTAGCAAAGATGAATGTAGTTGGATTGGTGGT
Source organism: Cherax destructor (assembly GCA_009830355.1). NCBI lineage: Eukaryota > Metazoa > Arthropoda > Malacostraca > Decapoda > Parastacidae > Cherax > Cherax destructor. The sequence goes on from WNWK01051020.1 coordinate 8,907, forward strand.
ATGGGGGTCTTTTTTCCTGGCTCTAATATCTGTTGTAATGGAGTGGAGGACAATGACTGTGATTCCACTCCAGAAATGATTGCAGTTGGTGTACAATTTCTGTCATTTCCTGCCAGCTTTTTTCCTTCCTGGCACTAAAAACCCTCTCTCCGGAGTGGCTGTGGCTACCCTGATTTTGCCATGGTCTGGATGTTCTGTGTCGCCTCGTACCTTTAGGTGGTATGCCTGGCAATATAAGTTATAGCACTGTCTTTCCTGAATTGATGTGTGGCACATTTCAGGGTGGAAAACTTACAGGACGGAGGTTGCATTTGCCTGTTTTCATATGGGAACGGCATTTTCTGGGGTGATCATAATTGCATGTCCCATCTGATTTCCCAGATTTGCCATGCCTGCAGATACCAAGTGCATAATATTCACATAGGCCTGGTTTCCGTTTGCCTTAGTTTTTTGTGACTGTGTTCCCCATTGGTGGGTGTGTTCCTGTCTCAAGTCTGTCTTCGTTACTATTGCTAATAATGGAGCCTTCAACTGTTTCCGGTAATTTATCTTCAGTATTTCCCTGGGCATCCCCTTTTTTACTATCTACCGTGTTATTGCTAGTTTGTAACACTGTTTTGTGTGTGTCCTTATCTACACCTGTTTCCCCATCATTTATTTCACTAGAGCTACTGTCTCTCTTCAGGTCACCAACAGGGGCGGTAGCACCATCTGGCCCTGATTTTTTACTTTCCCAACTGTTATAGAAAGCTGTCATGTTTTTTATGAAGTCCGATTTGGTGTTGTCATCTTTTAATATCGATGTGATTTTATTCCACAGTTCGGTCTCATTTGGACATACCCAAAAACACTTCCCTTGTTTAATATCTCGGGTGGTAGTCTTGAATGTCTACACAAGGGGCGTGGCAGCATTTACCACAAAAGTTGCATGTAATCCATGCAGAGGAACGTTTGCTTGTTAGGTTGCATATTACACAGGGTTTCATGATTGATTCTGTTGGTTGCTTTACTGTATATTCTACTAATAGGTTCCCTGAAGTGGTGATCCGTCTATTTGTATCGTATCTATTTTATTTGCATGTGTAAGTGTTTGGACAATCTTACCTCGTAAAAGTTATTTTTACTGTTATTGTTTGGGTGTTTGATAAGGTCCCCTAAAACTCTGTCCGCTTATTGAATCCGGACTCAGATACCAGTTTTGAATCCAGTCAATGGTTCCCTTATTTCTTGGATCTGACGAGATGCAGTGTCACTTATTTAATGAATTCTGTAGGGGTTGTCTGGGTTACGCAAGACAGATCACTGGAAGATGATTAAACAGAGTAATAATGATCAGTATGGTACAAAAGTATAACTTGCGTGTTGGAGATAAAAACCGGTCCTTCTGGCAGCTCCTACTGTACGGCAGTCGTACCTCTGGCACCCTGGTTTACCTCTGGCACCCTGTTTACTTCTGGCACCCTGGTAAACCTCACCCCGCTTTAACACCTGGGTTTCCGTGCACTTATGGTTCACTCTACTGGGTTTAGTTTTTGTTTTTTTCCTACACCACAACACTGCTGGTTTTTTCTATGATGACTGGAAGATATACGGAGGCAGCGGCAGAGGCAGCATCCTAGCAGCCCTTATTCTCCAAAAAACTCAGCGCTCATCAAAGCTTGTGATGGCCTAATTTAAGGTACAGTAGAACGTCATTTAGCACGAGATTATGTTGCACGTTACCGGTATTGCACGATTTAAGATTTGCGACACATTATCATCTTACACGACGTAAAGATGATATTACACGGTTCGGCAGGAGGGGAAAAATTTTGAGCACATGGTTATTTACTGCCTAAGAATCCTCATGCTTTGAGGAAAAGGGAATTTGTTGTTTTTCCTTCCTGCAAACTAAGTTTATTCAGACACGGGGCCAGGAGCTGAGTCTCGACCCCTGCAACCACAATTAGGTGAGTACAGTTACATACATTATCATACATAGCAGCATATGTGTAGAGAACCTAGGATAACCCAAGTCAGTCAATGGAAATACTGTCACTCTGACTTTTTTGGGTTATCCTAGGTTCTCTACACATATGCTGCTATGTATGATAATCTTCGTAACTGTATCTGTGTATACCGGAATAAACTTACTTACAGTTTGTGGGAAGGAAAAACAAATAACCATTCTCACAAGCAGTCTTGTTACTACTACTGTTGTTGTGGTTCAGGAGACACCACCCGCCTTACCCACCCACCACGGACCCCACCATCCCAGCATTCGTACGTATTTCATACGCGTCAAGAAGTCCTGGCTACAAGCCAGCTGTGTTTGTGAAGAATAAAATAAGAGTGAATTGTGTTTTGATCTTGAATTAACGAAGAAAACAAAGATATTAGACAAGACATAACCCGTGGCCGTAATGAAGTGTTACTTTGTACACATAAAAAGATGTAAACATAAGTTTGTGTGACTGACTGACTTACTGAATGACTTGACTTACTTACTGAATGACTTGACTGACCTACTGAATGACTTGACTGACTTACTGAATGACTTGACTGACTTACTGAATTGACTTGACTGACTTATTGAATGACTTGACTGACTTACTGAATGACTTGACTGACTTACTGAATGACTTACTGAATGACTTGACTGACTTACTGAATGACTTGACTGACTTACTGAATGACTTGACTGACTTACTGAATGACTTGACTGACTTACTGAATGACTTACTGACTTACTGAATGACCTGACTGACCTACTGAATGACATGACTGACTTACTGAATGACTTGACTGACTTACTGAATGACTTGACTGACTTACTGAAAGGCTTGACTGACTTACTGAAAGGCTTGACTTTACTTCTGAAAGGCTTGACTGACTTATGAATGACTTTACGATTACTTTAAGCTTGACTGACTTACTGGGAAAAGGGTTGACTGACTTACTGAATGACTTACTGACCCTTAACACTGACTGACTTACTGAATGGCTTGACTGACTTACTGAATCTTGACGACTTACTGAATGGGCGGGTTCTGAATTCGATGACCACTGAATGGTTTGACTGACTTGTTGACACTCAGTTCAACCATCACTTTAGTTCAAGAACTTCTACTATCCACCCAGCCCAGTAGGCCAAAGCATAATTCTCCTCTCTTCAAATCATCCACAAACACCAGCACCCTACAATTTAAGGTAAATCTATTATTGTATTACATTTGTAGTCTTAAGCAGTAAAAAAACATAATACATCAATAATGAACTACAATTACATATTCACTTTTATTTTTGTAAGATCTGTTGGTCTAAAAACTGTTTGGCTTTTTGGGGACCCCAGGAACGTAACCCTATTTTTCCTAATTAGTTATTTTAATTATTTAAAAAAAATTATCTAACACGACTTTTCAGAACGTAACTATCGTGCTAAATGACGTTCTACTATACAACTGCAAACCAGAATTACAAATGACCCAAGAATACTAGAAATGCTACAAACCTTCAAATTGAAGACTAAGGAAGACAGCCTCAAACCCAAACATCGCCCCCTGCCAGACGAACCCTAACCCAGCAAAGGAAATAAAGCTCCTTCTCCATAGCTTCACTAGGATACTAAGAAACGGAAATGCAGAGAACCAACAACAGTACCAAGAAACCAACGCTTTAAGGACTTAAAACAACATTTAAAAAGAAACCGGGACAAAAACAAGGGGGGGACAAACAACAAACCC
>WNWK01051021.1:0-12628 GCA_009830355.1 Cherax destructor
ATATATTCCTCCTGCAGCCCTCCTTATTCTTTGCCTTCGCCTGAAGGGGAGCCCTTTTTTAGTTTGCATCTTCTCCCCTTTTTTCCTTAAGGGAATTTTTTGAGCAAACCTCTTCCACAGAGTTAATTTGGTCAGACATAGGTTAGGATCCGTGATGCTTAGGCAATTTTCCCCAGTTTATATCATTTGGACTTGGTTTACTTGGCCCCCCCTTTGTTTTTTTATTAAGTTGAATTTGGAGAAGGTCCCCCGGGCTGCCCCTTTTGTGATCGGGCCCCCCATGCATGTCTGGCCTTATTATGTTGTGTTATATATTGTTTTTGATATGATGACATTTCGTATCAGATAATTGTTGGTGAAGATGAGGCCACATTTTTTAATCTTGGGGTCTACTATATGCTGGTTAAAGGTGAACTTGGTGCAGAGATTTAAAAGTTCATGATGTGAACATCTGAGCGCCCCGGGATTCTGCTACCACATTTTTGAATTTCCCCCTTTTAGGTGCCTAGGTTAAAACCCCCCAGAGCAAGATTTTGGGGCAGGAGCGGAAGTTTTTCCAGACGTGGTCAATTTTCAAAGTTTCCTGGAAATTTTGGGCGTTGCATCCGGGGGGACACCCATGATGACCAGGGATTCTCGCCTTTATTCTTTATTCAACTAATCATTTGAATTTGTATTCTGAAAAAAAGGCCTGGAATACGGAACCCCCTTTTGCCTGTTCACTCTGTCACACCTGTATAGGTTGTAGCCCGGGATCCATATTTCATTGTCAAAGTGATTCTTATGTGGGTCTCTGGAAAGCCGCAAACATAGCATTTGACTCTGTAAGCAGTCCACAAATGTAAGGTATCTTGTTGTTTGTTGCGGGGCTTTAGACCCTGTATATTAGAAAGATGAATGTAGTTGGATTGGTGGTATGGGGGTCTTTTTTCCGGCACTAGTATCTGTTGTATTGGAGTGGAGACCATTGGCTGTGATTCCACTCCGAAATGATTGCAGTTGGTGTACAATTTCTGTCATTTCCGCCCTTTTTTCCTTCCTGGTACTAAAAACCCTCTCCCGGAGAATTTTCCACGTGTATATAATAATGTATCTCTCCCCCTGCGTTCTAGAGATACAGGTTTAAGAACTTCAAGCTTTCCCCAGTAATTGAGGTGGTTTATCGCAGTTATGCGTGCCGTGAAGGTTCTCTGCACATTTTCAAGGTCAGCAATTTCACCCGCCTTGAAAGGTGCAGTTAGTGTCAGCAATATTCCAGCCTAGATAGAATAAGCGATCTGAAAAGTATCAACATGGGCTTGGCATCCCTGGTTTTGAAGGTTCTCATTATTCATCCTGTCATTTTTCTAGCAAAGAATAATTATGACAACTCCCACTTTCTATCAGATTCCTTTTCTTTCAGGCCCACACCTTTTTTCATCATTTTACCATTCATTTCTTTCAGGTGCCATTTATATATAACCACAGTGACATTAAACATCCCTGTCTAAGGCACACTTTTACTGGATAATATTCTCTTTCTCTCCTTGATGCCTTTCAATTTGAACCTTGCACTCTTCAAAAAAAACTCTTTACAACCTTTAACAATCTGTATTTAAATATGTAATAATGAACACAGCATTTAAAAAATCAATTACCTTTTATCATAGGAATGCAACTTAAATAAACTTAGACCTCATGTATACATTTTCCTTCCAAGACTGCTTATGAACACTGTAGTGTAATAATTCACATGAGCAAAACATTTTGGTTCTGGGACCGAAGTGATCAAGGTCCGAAGACAAAAATATTTTCTAATACATATATACATGTACAGTGGACCTCGATTTTCATACAGCTCCCAACTCGAACAATTATGTAAGTGATTTTTGTAAGTGCTTTGTAAGTGTATTTTTGGGGATCTGAAAAGACTAATCTAAATTACATTTGTTCTTATGGGAACAAATTTGTCAGTAACGGCACTTGAACTGCATTCTGGAAAGAATTATCGACAAAACTGAGGGTCCACTGTATATTTATATCCTAGTTTTAGCTCATGCATCTTATTAAACCACTTGCTTGTATCAATTACAGTACAGATGCTCCTCACTGTACGATGGTTCACTTATGATGGTGTGATAAAACTATAAAATTTCTTTTTTTTGTACTGTACAGTAATGTACATTATTAGTAGGATAAACTTGTAATCATTTATTTACTTTTTTTACTGGATTTAGTTAGTTACAGTAGTTACAGTGGTACTCGACTTACGATATTTTTTCATTCCAGAATGTTTAATGATTACAAACGAATTTTCTCCTTAAGAAATAATGTAAAATAGACTAGTCTGTTTAGACCCCTAAAAGTACACTTTACAAAAACATTTAAAAATAAACTTACTAAAAGGGGGTGTTTGGGGACCATCGAAGTCGAGGTACCACTGTATTTGTTTATTTACATATTAAGTGACAGTAGTTATTTAGTATTTACTTATTTATCAAATCATATTCATATTACAAAGGGTTCAATAGAGAATAGCCCCATTGAAATCAAGGACCACCTGTATAGCAATAGTTTATACAGTGGTACCTCGGTTACTATTGTCCTCAAACTCGCCCTTTTATGTAAGTTTATTTTTTAAATGCTTTTTTAAGTGTATTTTTGGGGGGCTAAAAGGACTAGTCTATTTTACATTATTCCTTTTTGGGGATAAATTCGTTTGGTAATGGCACTTGAACAGCATTCTGGAACGAAAAATATCGTTAACCGAGGTCAACTGTATGTGGGTGAGTGAACCTAATTACACTCACTTACCTCATAGTGAGACAGCCACACTCTGGAGGTGTGGGAAAATGAGAGCCAGCACCCCACCACCCACCAACTGTCCCTGCACCCACCAGAAATCATCACTGATCTTTTCCCAAGAACTAAGATTAGGGAACTGGAAGTGCTCTGTAAAAATAAAAAGGGTTTTGCTGCAGCATTCATTTCCTTATAGTACAATGTGAGCTATAGGCAATGATTAGTCCACTCCAATGTTTGTTTCTTAAAAAAGTGTTGTGGTGTTCACTGAGGCTATTTAATAACAATAAGCAATAATAATAATAATAATAATATACAGTATTGCATTTTAGCTGGCATTCCTGTTATATTAAATTATAAATATTCCTTTATACATTTCTTTCATTCTTTCCTATAATTACTTTCTTTTCCTTAATTATTTACATATCATTTTATACATGCATACAAGATTTCAGTTACATACCCCCGAGTCAGAAAATTCAATGATGGACGATTTAAAGGGTTTTTTACTTGATGTTCAATGTCCCACTGACCCCTGGTAATGTTCATTGTGGATCCTTTGGAAAATCCACCCACTCCACAGGAAGACTTGCTGGCATACTTGCTGAGAGTGAGGAACACTGAACCTTCTTCTGCCACCAGAGATTCCACTAACACTGTGAGGAAGAGTCAAGAAGAAATTAATAGCAGATGGACATCTGCTAATGTATTAATATTAACAAAGGGAATGGATGGATGATTGGAGAAACAGTGTAGAGTATTTACATGACTATACTCATCTGCATTTATGAAGAGTCAGCTCCAGCTCCTGGGCCTGTCTCTTGACCATTAATCACCCAGCAGTGATGACTGCCATATATGCTTACCTATATTTGTGAATATCGAGTGCCAGCTCCTGGGTACTGAATCTTGGTTATAATAAACCAGTGGTAATGCCTCCCCATATAGACTTACCTGTGTTTGTGAGGGGTCGAGCTATAGCTCCTGGGACCCACATTTCAACCATTAGGTTCATATTTATATTTGAATCCAGTACCTCTCCATCTCCAGAATTCCACTTGTTCTTTATATTCATGCTAAAGAAGTTTCTTCCAGAATTAATCATTAATTTATATTCTTGTGGCAATCATTTCAAAATACTGTATCAATTATTTATTCCATAACTTATATGGTCAACTCATACTATTCAAATTATAAGCTTGCCTGGGAATTTTAATAGTACAGTAAATCCATATAACGATAAGTGCCTCAAAGTAGTTATTATATATCTGGGACATACTCAAATATTCATGAAAGATTCCAGTACAAACATCCAAGCAGCTGCTGTTCAGATATCAACCTGAAACACACTTCTGACCATCACCTTCTATACTGCTAATAAATGTGAACATTCAATTGTTACAAACTCAGTAGTTTGTATCTTCACAACTATTAATCATAGCTTTCTGCATGCATTCAAGTGTCACCCATTCCTATATAAAGAATGTATCATGTGGAAATAAACTTGAATTTGAATTTGAATATAACCCCCAATAAAACATGACTAAAACACCACATAATTAAATTCAGCTTACCCTCAACATTAGCATAACTAATAAAATTCTCTTAGTACTGAACAATATTTTTTATTAAAGAGACTATATGTGAGTGAGAACACCAAGACAGGCTGGATGCACCATGACATTTTATATTTAAAACACTGGCCGTCTCTTCCAAGGTAGAGACTTTCACTATCAGTCACTCTATCACTGTCGTGCCAGAGGTGCCTAGATACTACAGTTCAGATGCCCTCCTGCAGAGTGCAGGCACTGTACTTCCCACCTCCACGACTCAAGACTGAATAACTGGTTTCCCTGAATCCCTTCACAAAATGTTACCTTGCTCACAATCTAACAGCTCATTGGGTCCCAAAAATCATTTGCTTCCACTCAATCTTATCTAACACATTCACACACACTTGCTGGATGTCCAAGCCCCTTGCACACAAAACCTAGATATATACTATAATTTATGCAAGATAATCACTTATAGTAAATACTACTAACATTTTTAAGTTAGATAATATGTATAATGTTTTATTTTAAAAAATGAATTATTAAAAAAATTCACCTTGGTAGTCAATGTCAGGATTCAAAAGACCTTTTTCATCCAGAGAGACAGAGATGGGTGCTAATGATGATTGCTCATCCTCCGTAGCAGTTGTCTCTTCAGTATCTGCTTCAGGGACTACATTTTCCTCACTCTCCAGATCACTACTGCTGTTAACACCAGGATTTACCATGAACGTGTAGGTGTCAAACTGGGCCAGCCAATTCCCAAGTGCATCCTCCAGGAATTCTCCCTCCAGATTTCTTCCATGTGCTTTTACAAGAGAGAAGATTTTCAACAATATTGGAAAAGTCCAAGTTCACTACAGTATTATGAATTAGTGTGTTTCCAAAGGCAAACTTAAAACAAATGAGAATCTCCCTATATAAATGTGGTTATAAATTATAACCATAATTTTTAAAGGGGTGGACTGGTAAGCCAGTGGAAGTCCTTGGTCAGATGACCAAAAGCTCCAGCTGCGGGTCATCATATGACTAAGACCCACGTCAGGAAACGTGTCCTGTTTCCTGACAAATCTTACCTAACCTGACCCTCCTATATCACAAAAATAACAAATTGTGTAAGCAGAACTAGGGGACTGAACCAGTGCCCTTGCTCTACCAAGTCTAGGACTAAGATGGCATAGCTCTGAATATAAAATAGCAAGAACACCATTCAGTTTCCATATTCCTTACACAGTAAACCCTGTGAGTTATTCAGGGTTTGGCAACATGTGGGTGTCTGTCTCTGCTTATTCCAAATGTCTGATTATTTTAAAATGATTCTCAATTGAATGAGGATTGGACACACTCGCCTCGCCAGTGGATATCTGCTTGCCCAAGATCCTGTGCCCCTCTACATTACGTATTATTATTATTGCATTTCATTGCATTTATGAATTTAGAAAAATCATATGATAGAGTGGATAGGTTAGCAATGTGGCAGATGTTGCAAATGTATGGAATAGGTAGTAAGTTACTGAATGCTGTAAAGAGTTTTTATGAGGATAGTGAAGCTCAGGTTAGGGTGTGTAGGAGAGAGGGAGATTACTTCCCAGTAAAAGTAGGTCTTAGACAGGGATGTGTGATGTCACCATGGTTGTTTAACATATTTATAGATGGGGTTGTAAAAGAAGTAAATGCTAGGGTGTTGGGGAGAGGGGTGGGATTAAATTATGGGGAATCAAGAACAAAATGGGAGTTGACACAGTTACTTTTTGCTGATGATACTGTGCTTATGGAAGATTCTAAAGAAAAGTTGCAAAGGTTAGTGGATGAGTTTGGGTGTGTAAAGGTAGAAAGTTGAAAGTGAACAAAGATAAGAGTAAGGTGATGAGGGTATCAAATGATTTAGATAAAGAAAAATTGGATATCACATTGGAGAGAGGGAGTATGGAAGTGAATGTTTTCAGATATTTGGGAGTTGACTTGTCAGCGGATGGGTGTATGAAGGATGAGGTTAACCATAGAATTGATGAAGGAAAAAAGGTGAGTGGTGCATTGAGGTATCTGTGGAGACAAAAAACGTTATCTATGGAGGCAAAAATGGGAATGTATGAAAGTATAATGGTACCAACACTCTTATATGGGTGTGAAGCTTGGGTTGTAAATGCTGCAGTGAGGAGGTGGCTGGAGGCAGTGGAGGTGTCCTGTCTAAGGGCAATGTGTGTGGTGTAAATATTATGCAGAAAATTCGGGGTTGTTGAGGTGGTTTGGTCATTTAGAGAATGGATCAAAGTAGAATGACTTGGAGAGCTTATAAATCTGTAGGGGAAGGAAGGAGGGGTAGGGGTCGTCCTCGAAAAGGTTGGAGGGAGGGGGTAAAGGAGGTTTTGTGGGCGAGGGGTTGGACTTCCAGCAAGCATGTGTGAGCTTGTTAGATAGGAGTGAATGGAGACGAATGGTTTTGGGACCTGACGAGCTGTTGGAGTGAGCAGGGTAATATTTAGTGAAGGGATTCAGGGAAACGGAAACTGGTTATTATAGATTTAGCCGGACTTGAGTCCTGGAAATGGGAAGTACAATGCCTGCACTTTAAAGGAGGGGTCTGGGATAGTGACAGTTTGGAGGGACTATTCTAAACTGTCGTATCTGAGCGCCTCTGGAAAGACAGTGATCATGTATGAGTGAGGTGAAAGTGTTGAATGATGAAAGTATTTTCTTTTTGGGGATTTTCTTTCTTTTGGGTCACCCTGCCTCAGTGGGAGACTGCCCTTGAAAAAAAAATTATTACGGGGAGCGCTAAACCCATAGGAATTATAAAGCATCTGTGGGGGAAATAAATGGTATAAAATACCGACACAATGGAAAGATAAACACATAAGCAGTATAATGTGATCCTTTATTGGCAACGTTTCGCCCACACAGTGGGCTTTATCAAGTCACAAACAGATCTACCTGGATAAAAGAAACAAGGTTATTTATAGGATTTAGTCAGGTGGAGAATGCTGCATGTGACAGTCTTCAAAGTAGTGTGATAGTTTAAAACCTCGGGTAACTTAAAGGACCTGCAGTGTTCCATTCTTGAGTTCTATGTGGGATAGCGATGAAGTAGTTTCTTGGCAATAGGTTCGGCTATGTTGTAGAAGCCGTTGTTCTGGTTGAAGTTGTTGGATATACAAATAAGTGATGATTCCAGGATTCTTCTGTATTGAGTGTTGTTTTCTCTGGCGATGAGTCTTGCGTTTCTGTAGTTGATTAAATGGTTGTGTGAATTTCGGTGTTGAACACAGGGATTTCTTGGGTCGAAATTCACACAACCATTTAATCAACTACAGAAACGCAAGACTCATCGCCAGAGAAGACAACACTCAATACCGAAGAATCCTGGAATCATCACTTATTTGTATATCCAACAACTTCAACCAGAACAACGGCTTCTACAACATAGCTGAACCTATTGCCAATAGGTTCAGATCACATTATACTGCTTATGTGTTTATCTTTCCATCTGTGGGGGGATGGAAGGCATTCAGACTTAAATCAGGGAATTGGAGCACTGATCCAATTCCCTAGATCAAGAGTTCCTTACCAGCATCAAGGAACCTCCTTGAGGGGCATGTGTCTCTCTACAGGTCTTGTGAACATGTGCTAGATTATTATTATATTATAATCAAATAGAAGCGCTAAACCACAGGGGTAACATGTGCTAGAACCGTAGGGATCATGGAGTGTCAGGGTCAAGGGAAATAATCAGGCCTGATCCATGGAGGGCAACTGAAATTTCTTGGATCAAGAATCCTTTAGCAACATCAAAGCCCTCCCCTTCGAAAGGTACATAATTGGTCCAGGAACTAGGACGCAAAGTTTTGATAGGCGAACAAGTTAGTGGTAATGACCTCCTTACGTGTTCATATCTCATTACGATTGTAACCAATGTAAACATGTAAATAGTTCATTACCACTATCTTGTTCAGCAATCAAAACTGTGCGGCCCAGTCCCTGGACCCATTATGTACCTCTGTAATCTTTTGACTACCGCCCACAGGATGGACATGGTATGCATAATTATTAAACTAAAAATAACTGAAATATTATTATTAAGTAAAGAAAGAAGAACTAACCACGTTGTGGAGTGTGTATGGCCGTGTAGGCAGCACCCCACAGACACACCAACACCAGCACCACACCACTCATTGTCATGTGCTCTCCTGCCTGTAATTAAGACATAACAGTTAAAAAAGAAAGTGACTGGTAATTAGGTTTATTTAGGTACAGGCACACATAAGTACAATTATCATACAAAGTTTAACATGTGTGTAAATTACCTAGGATAACTCCCTCAAAAAGTCAGACAAAGCGACTTGTTTCCACTGGGTCCTGTACAGGTTTTAATTGTATTCACTAAACCCTTAAGAGTCAAACGGCACCTGGATAATGGGAGGCAATGAGGTTTCATGACTCTTTTCAGGAGCCTTGAAAGAACATAGAAATATAGATTGAGGAAAAAAGTTCACTTTTGTGTACAGTTCAGGGCATTTTTTGAAAGAAATGAAGCCACGAGTGGCTTCATGAGTCATCGTGGCGAAACGTTTCATTTAATAAGTGTCCTTTTCCTTAGGTGTCCAGTGGCTTGGTTGGCAATGCTCTCGCCTCACACATTAAGTGATGGTGATATCACCATACTATTTACAACGTCTAAATAAAAGTTCCCCCAATGAAAAGCAGGGGTGCCACTAGCACGTTGAGAGACAACACAATAAGTGTCAGGGGCCCAAGACTGTTCAACTGCCTCCCAGCATACATTAGGGGGATTACCAACAAACCCCTGGCTGTCTTCAAGCAGGCACTGGACAGGCACCTAAAGTCGGTACCTGACCAGCCAGGCTGTGGTTCGTACGTTGGACTGCGTGCGGCCAGCAGTAACAGCCTGGTTGATCAGGTTCTGATCCAACATGAGGCCTGGTCACAGACCGGGCCACAGGGGCGTTGACCCCTGGAACTCTTTCCAGGTATACTCCAGTTATTCAATGAAAATAAATAATACAAAAGCTTTTATTTATTAGTAAATTTCCAAATTTTTACTACACATACTTAAAATTAATCTTTTCTAGTTTAAGGCTGGAAGTCGCTCAAAAGAGACATTCTGAAATTTCTGAATTATTTCGGATTTTTAACCCCGGAGGGTTAGCTACCCAGGATAACCCAAAAAAGTCAGTGCGTCATCGAGGACTGTCTGTCTTATTTCCATTGGGGTCCTTAATCTTGTCCCCCAGGATGCGACCCACACCAGTCGACTAACAACCCAGGTACCTATTTTGCTGCTAGGTAAACATGACAACAGGTGTAAGGAAACACGTCGAAATGTTTCCACCCGCCGGGAATCGAACCCGGGCCCTCCGTGTGTGAAGCGAGAGCTCTAGCCACCAGACCACGAGTGAAACGTTTCGCTTACACAGTAGGCTTCTTTAGACAAATACAGAGGGGGCAGGTGTAGTAGTGAACTAAAGATGATGTAATCAGTCCATCAACCTTGGAGAAAAAGTATTTGAGGTGGTCAGTCCCTCAGCCTGGAAAAAAAGTTCAACTTAGGCATTGCTGTCTTGGTTTAAGGCTGCTTCTTACCATAACCCCCAAGTCCTTTTCCCAATCTCTATGGCTACGTTCTACATTATTTAGTTTATAAGCGCTAGGGTATAGACATTCCCAAGCTTCAGAACTTTGCATTTATCTACATTGAACTGCATCTGCCACTTTTCTGACCACGAAGTGAAGTTCATTGACATGTGTTTGAATCAATTATCCTACCTATCTTCGTGTCATCAGCGAATTTGCTCATATCACTAGTAATTTCCTCAAGATCATTAATATATATTATAAACAACAATGGGCCTAAAAGTGATCCCTGTGGATCGCCACTGGTTACAGATCCCCATTTATGAACTTAGGTAAGACAGGCAACTTTATTCTTAAACGTTTCGCCTACACAGTAGGCTTCTTCTGTGTAGGCGAAACGTTTCGGAATAAAGTTGCCTAAGTGTTGCCTATGTGTCTTACCTACCAACCTGTCGGTATTGTATACCATTTTGATATTCACCAATTCACCAAGGGCAGTAGGAGTAAGGATACTAAAACCTAGGTAACAAGGCAGCTGGTGTACAAGGGACAGCAGCAATAGGTGTTAGGAGACACACATATCTTGTACCCAATATGTGTAATTATTTGTACAAGAATGATATACAATATTGTGTAATTATTTGTATGACGACCGGTGAATGGTCCTTCAGGTCCCATCGGTTCCTTCCGACCAGTCAGGTTCCATCCCCGGCCGGATGGAGATATTATACCTGTTGCTCTTGTTCACATGGCAACAAGCATGTGTTAGTTACAATAAATTTGCCTTCTCAACTTGAAAAAAAAGTAAGATATGATAACCCCTCTGAGTTTACTAATGTGTATACCGTCTTTTTCTACTCAGGAATTAGCCAATTGCCTAGCATGGGGCCAGTCCAACTCATTCACCCACACCCACTCATATACCTGACTAACAGTGATTATAACGGTATACAATACAGACAAGTTGATAAGCAAGACACATGTTCATCAATTATTTATCTATTTCGAAACATTTCGCCTACACAGTAGGCTCGAGTGTGGGCGGAACGTTTCGGAATAAAGATACCTAACTGTTGCACATGTGTCTTACTTATCCACCTGACTAATAGATAGTAGTTATACTGTTGTCTTTCTTGGGTTATCCTGATGTGGAAACTTTTTTAGTCACTAAAAGTTCCACAGGATAAGTGAGCCGTTAGGAGCCTTAAACATACCGTGGATCGGCCCTCAGAGTTTATAAACCCACACACCCAACAAAACATACTCACACTCCAGCTGATGACGGTGACTATTGTGTATATTTTAATTGATAGATTTATCCACCTAGGAACACCTAGGCAAGTTTGTACAGCTAGAGACTAATAGTAGGATTATTAAGGCAACGTTAGGTATTAATAGTGTAGCTCTAGCACCCTAATATAGGTAGTTATAGGCCTGAATAGACAGGCATTGGATTATGTTAGCTAACGAGAACTGGCAGCTCTACACTTGAATCTAGGTGGGAAAGAGCCCCAGTTCCTCCTTACCAGACCAGACTCCACACGGAGAAGACGTGCTGTGATACCACAGCATCCCCACGTGACCCAACATCTGTCCTGGGGCCCTGGAGGAGATCCTGAAGTACCGTGGAATCTGCCTCCATCCAGACCCTGTTACAGTAAGACTAGGCTTTCTTTCTCTCAGTAACTGGCCAGTTTTCTGGGGGAAACGTTAGTGAGTTATCTGTGGGTCTTAGGCAGACGGACGACTTTGTGTTGGTATGTACCAGCGTCGTCTCTTAAGTTCAAGTCTGGAAGCTAGTGTTACTTACTGTATATATTGCTCAAGGGAACTCCAAGGAACCAGGGAACTCTGAGGTGCAGGCAGGACACTAATTACCCCATCTTTGCAGACAAAGTTTCTCCACTGCACATGGTGTTAGGAGGGGTTATATATAAGGAAGACCAGGACACATAGCCACCCTTTTTTCAAGTAAGTAACCCCCTTCCAGTATTGTGTAGGCAGTGTGGATTCCCTTTCTGCAATTAGCTAGAAATTTGTACCATAGCCACTTGTAAGTCTGAGAGAAGTGTCTCAGAGTGTCGGTGTCAACAGTGCTTGCCCAGAGTGCAACTTACAAGGGCAGCCAACAACAAGTTTCTACATGGTCCTTCGAACCGGATGTGGAATAGCTAGTTTAGCAGACACACTAGTCTTAATTTGCTAGGCCACAGTTAATGTACCAGTCATTTTCGAAGCTAGGTTAGTTTCACACCTAGGCCCAAAGACTTACTCAGGCTAGGTTAAGCTAACTAATCAAAGTTATTATTTACAGTAATCTACAGGCAGGCCAAGTAGGCTAGTTAAGCTGTGAGTTTATTTATTTACAGTGATTACAAGTAAGCCAGGTTAGGAAACTTGCATATTTAATTACTTACAGTGAATTGCAGGCAGCCACAGTTAGGGTAGGCCTCTGCAATAATTATAACAGTTGTAACAGCTAGGTCAGATTTAACCTAGCTATTATTTACCTTGCAAGCTAGATTCAGGCTAGTTGCACACTAATTTCAACAGTGATAAAGTTAGGCTAGGTGTTACCTTCACCAGCTAACTACAATAATTGTCTAGGCTTAGTTAAGCCAAAGCTAATTACACAACATTATTCATATACTGTTTATAAGTGAATTACTGAATTTATTTTGTGCTGACCAATTGAATTGAATTTA
>WNWK01051022.1:0-12628 GCA_009830355.1 Cherax destructor
CAGGCAATCCCCTCAATAAATAAATTAAGTGGTTCCTCACATACTCCTCCTTTACCCTCCTATTACTAATAGCCGGGAGATACACCCCAATGAAAGAAACCCGTACACCACCCCACATGCCATCCACCCTTACAACTCTACCCTCACTACCCTCTTCCCATCTCAACAACTGAAAAGGGCTGTTCTCCTTAACTAAGACCCCCACTCCACCCTTGAAAGACCCCGCACTACCCGCATACACACTATATCCAGGCACAGTCAATTCCCTCCCATACCGATAATTATGCTCCTGTATGAAAGCTACATCCACAGCATATCTTTGAAGACTTACCTGTAACCATTTCCTTTTTATCTCTGCTTTAGCTCCATTTACATTTAAAGTTAAACTCCTGAAAACATTAAAGGGGGTTTTCCCTTGGATCGTCCTGTTTTCTTCCCTTCCAATTTCATGATACCTTGTCCTGTTCCTTTACTTTTATCCCCATTCCTAACATCTTTACCTTCCCCATACCGTTTTGCTTGTTCCTCTTTCCTGTTCTTAACGTCAACCGATACTTTTTTACATACCCTCTGCGCCGGGGTAAGGACGTCGTCCTTCCCCATGGCCATGGATCTCTTCCGAGAATCCGTATGCACCTCCATGTCTGAGTCCCTGTCCTCATTGTGTATCATCACCTGCACCTCCTGCACCTCAAAACCCTCTCTACCAGGACTGTCGTCCCCCAAGTCTCCCACCTCACATATCTCCTCCACTCCCTGCACTGTTCCCTCCACTGTTGGACTGTGAGAACCATCCAACAATTCACTCACCAGTTCAGGTATTGCCGTTTCTATATCAAAGTCAAGGGCACCCTCCTCACCAATTGCTCCCAAGGTGTCCTGCGTGCCCACCGATAACGTGAGACACTCGTCTACAGTCTCCTTCACGATATCACTCCACTTTGTCGTCTCTCCCACACTCTCCTCTTCTTGTGGTTTCAGTAGTGCTTCCATACCTTCCTCCTTCCCTCTCTCCACATTCGGTCGCCGTCCTTGTCGTCTGTCACAATCCGCCGCCATGTGCTCATAAGAGTCACAAATGCGACATGTCCTCCTCTGCCCAGCATATGTTACATATACTTGTGTTCGAAATTCATGTAACACAATGTACGAGGGTATAGGTCTTCTTAAAGTCATTTTGAGACTATATGTCCCCTCTGGCACACCCTCATACTGTCCATCATTCCATCGTCCCATAACTGCTGCATGTATGACGCCATAATGCTTAAATGCGTCCCTCACATCAATTTCCTGCGCCTCAAATGGCAAATTGCGAACTTTAATCCATATGTATTGCTGAGAGACATCTTTCATCCTCACCACCACTGACGTGTTAATTTGTAAGCTCTTGTCCTCGAATTTATCAACAAGCTCGTCATATACTTGGCCAGTTGTCAGCTTGACGAAGATTCTCGTGCTTCCGTTGAGCGCCACTCCATAGATATCTTGATTATCAATGCCGTATTTGTCACGGATTATAGCAGGTAGAAGTACAGATACGTTGGACTGGTATATAGCTCCTCGTAGCAACTCAATGCATACAGTGTTCACTCGTCTACGATACTGTACCGCCATTCTGCTATGAAGGTACAAGCGTCACAGCACAACGAGAGAGCAGCCCCAGTACCTGCCCCAGCCAAGGCTGAGCAGCGAATGGTTTTCCGTTATTAGCTAAAACGAAAATGTCTTACTGTATACTATTATTTGTTTTAGCTATATCTTAGGTAGGATGTTACCTTGTAATTTTATGTTTGGTAATGTTAGTCTATTTTACTGTGGTGTTCATGTAGTGGGTGACCACTAGTGGGAGACCACTAGTGGGAGACCACTAGTGGGAGACCACTAGTGGGAGACCACTAGTGGGAGACCAATGGTGGGAGTGCCGGTTACCTGTTTAGGTACTGGCCGGTCTCCCCCTAAAGTCACGTGACCTACATGACGTCAGTTTACCAAACATTGGTACTTGTCAGTAGGTTCACGCAGGCTATATTTATCCTATTTATCCTAGACTTAGTGATAGCTTGTATTAATCAAGATTAGGTAGTTTTTACTGTAACGAAAACTTCTGAATCATTGGGTCATAAGATAATGTATCTTCAGGTTTAATATTGCAAAAGAGAATTTTATATCATATGCTGAATTATATGAATCCTTATATATTAAATGTCACAATTCTACTTTGTTGGATCAATCTCCCCAAAAATACCCTTTTATTGAAATTATTTTCTCTAATTCTGAAAAGAGCGAAGCTCAATTAAATATCTAAACTTGTGGTTTAGCGCTTCTTTGATTATAATAATAATCAATTAAATATCCTGTTATAAGGGGGTCAAGACAGGCCTAGAGATAAGGCCCTTATCGTAACACACTGCACCACAGAGCATTGTTGACCACTGCACCACAGAGCAGTGTTGACCACTGCACCATAGAGCAGTGTTGACCACTGCACCATAGAGCAGTGTTGACCACTGTACCACAGAGCATTGTTGACCACTGCACCACAGAGCATTGTTGATCACTGCACCACAGAGCAGTGTTGACCACTGTACCACAGAGCATTGTTGAACACTGCACCACAGAGCATTGTTGATCACTGTACCACAGAGCAGTGTTGACCACTGCACCACAGAGCATTGTTGACCACTGCACCACAGAGCAGTGTTGATCACTGCAGCATAGAGCAGTGTTGACCACTGCAGCATAGAGCAGTGTTGACCACTGTACCACAGAGCAGTGATGACCACTGCACCACAGAGCATTGTTGATCACTGCACCACAGAGCTGTGTTGATCACTGCACCACGGAGCAGTGTTGACCACTGCACCACAGAGCCGTGTTGACCATTGCACCACAGAGCATTGTTGACCACTGCAACACAGAGCCGTGTTGATCACTGCACCACAGTACAGTGTTGACCACTGCACCACAGAGCAGTGTTGATCACTGCACCACAGAGCATTGTTGACCACTGTACCACAGAGCATTGTTGACCGCTGTACCACAAAGCCGTGTTGATCAATGCACCACAGAGCAGTGTTGACCACTGAACCACAGAGCAGTGTTGATCACTGCACCACAGAGCATTGTTGACCACTGTACCACAGAGCATTGTTGACCGCTGTACCACAAAGCCGTGTTGATCAATGCACCACAGAGCAGTGTTGACCACTGAACCACAGAGCAGTGTTGATCACTGCACCACAAAGAAGTGCTGACCACTGCACCACAGAGCCGTGTTGACCACTGCACCACGGAGCATTTTTGACCAATGCAACACAGAGCAGTGTTGATCACTGCACCACAGTGCAGTGTTGACCACTGCACCACAGAGCAGTGTTGATCACTGCACCACGGAGCAGTGTTAACCACTGCACCACAGAGCCGTGTTGACCACTGCACCACAGAGCATTGTTGACCACTGCACCACAGAGCAGTGTTGATCACTGCACCACAGAGCATTGTTGATCACTGTACCACAAAGCCGTGTTGATCAATGCACCACAGAGCCGTGTTGACCACTGCACCACGGAGCATTTTTGACCAATGCAACACAGAGCAGTGTTGACCACTGTACCACAGAGCATTGTTGACCACTGTACCACAGAGCATTGTTGACCACTGCACCACAGAGCAGGGTTGATCATTGCACCACAGAGCATTGCTGACCACTGCACTACAGAGGAGATGTTAAAGGTTGTTGAGAAAAAGAGAGGCAGCAATTTATGCACTGGCCAGGGAGGTATAACATCTTTTAGGAGTGAAGATTTGCCTGATGTGAGTGTGGGGGATGTGCGTGAGGCATTCGGTAGAATGAAGGGGGTAAAGCAGCAGGAACTGATGGGATTGTGACAGAAATGTTAAAAGCAAGTTCAATAAATGTTCAATAAATGGAGGAAAGTAGGGAATGTTACTAGGGATTGGCAGAGAGCGTGTATAGTTCTTTTATATAGAGAGAAGGGGGACCTAATAGAGAGTTTAAAAATTATAGAGGAATACGTTTAGTGAGTATACCAGGTAAAGTGTATGGTAGGGTTAGTACTGAAAGAATTAAAGGTAAGACAGAAAGCAGGATCACAGATGAATTAGGAGGCTTTAGACTGGGTAGGAGATTTGTAGACCAAGTGTATACATTGAAGCAGATAAGCCAACAATATTTAGATAAAGGTAGGGAAGTTTTCGTTGAATTTATAAATTTAGATAGGATTTAGACAGGGTGGATAGGGAAGCAATATGGCAGATGTTAAAAGTGTATGGAATAGGTTGTAAGTTACTAAATGCTGTAAAGAGTTTTTATGAAGATGGTGAGGCTCAGGTTAGGGTGTGTAGGAGAGAGGGAGATTACTTTCAAGTGAAAGTAGGCTTTAGAAGGGGATGTGTAATGTCACTATGGTTAACATATTTATAAATTGGGTTATATAAGAAGTAAATGCTAGGGTGTTGGGGAGAGTGGTGGGATTAAATTATGGGGAATCATATACAAAATGGGAGTTGACACAGTTACTTTTTGCTGATGATAATTTGTTTTTTGGAGATTCTAAAAAGAAGTTGCAAAGGTTAGTGGACGAGTTTGGAAGGTAAATATAATGGTGGTAGTGATGACAATTGTGCTGTTACTGACAGTACTTGTTGTGGCAGTGGTAGTGACAAAGAGTTGACAGACGTACATAGACACATGAAAAACAGTTGACAGACGTACATAGACACACATGGTAAACAGTAGACAGACGTACATAAACATACAGGGTAAACAGTTGACAGATGTACATAGACACACATGGTAAACAGTAGACAGACGTACATAAACACACATGGTAAACAGTTGAAAGACGTACATAGACACACATGGTAAACAGTAGACAGACGTACATAAACACACATGGTAAACAGTTGATAGACGTACATAGACACACATGGTAAACAGTAGACAGACGAACATAAACACACATGGTAAACAGTTGACAGATGTACATAGACACACATGGTAAACAGTAGACAGACGTACATAGACACACATGGTAAACAGTTGACATATAAGCACGTGTGAAAGCATTGAAAAACGTATAAACATACACATAGAAAATCATTGAAAAACGTACACACACACACACATGGGTAAGCATTGAAAAACGTTCACGCACACACTCACATGAGATTGCGCTGAGAAACATACACACACACACATGGGAAAGGTACATATGGAATTCCACGCCCAGCCTTGGTTGTGTGCTGGTGTCTGGTGGAGCCCCCTGGAGTTGACCTGGTGCAACTTCATTCTCATCATGGCGGATGGTTACAGACGCCGGGTGAATACTTTTGGTATTGAACTACTACAAGGAGCAGTTTACCCATCGAACGCAGAGATTTTACTGCCTGCCATAATTCGCGACACTCTGGGCATATCACATTCAGAGTTATACGGCATTGCCCTCAATGGGGCAAGGAGGATCCTTGTAAAATTCGCCTGTACAGCAGCTTACGAAAGGATCGTCGACATGTACCAGGACAAGTGGAAGGTCGTCATGCAAGGTGTAGAGGTATGTTAAGGATATTTCAGCCACGTATAAGTGGTTGAAACTCCGTCATGTCCCATTTGAGGCGAGTGCGACGGACATTCAGGATGTTTTGAAAAATTATGGTGTGATACATGCGATCAACGTGGGCCATTGGATGAATGGTTTGTACGCTGGCATGCTCGAGGGCACTTATAATGTGAAGATGACATTAAGGAAACCTGTACCATCCTACATTCTAATGGAATCCTTTCGTACCCAGGTTTATGAAACTTATGTCGGCCAGGTGAGGACATGTCGGTTGTGTGAGCAACCGGGACACATAGCGGCGGACTGTGCACGTAGGCGTGTTGGAGATCAGAGGGAGGAGGTACGTGCCGTGACCAGCTTGGATGACAGGACATCTCCGGAGGTTGGATTGGTGGAGCAGAGCGACGGGGGGAAGGAGAACGGGAATCAACAACAATCGTGGAGTGCGGAGGTGGATCAGCAGGAGAAGCAACAGCGTGCTGTTGCCTTGATTTCAGATGTGACGCTGGAGGCGACTGCAGCGCAAGGCATGACCATGGACGAGAGTCAGCATGGTGAGGGAGAGGAAGCAGCTATCCTGCAAGATCTGCATGAATTCATTGGTAGTGCACCCTTATTACTGGATGATATTTCAGAGGAGGTGGGTGTGGTTGGGCAAGAGAGGAGGTTATGAGAGCTTCAGAGATGGGCGAGGTAATGAGAAGTGATGGAATTGGTGTAGAGGCTTCAGTAACTGTGACAGTTGTAGAGGCTGAAATCCACAGGGAAGAGACATGGAGATACCGGTGGAAAAGGGAGAATCTAGGAAAAGACCTGGGGATGATACAGATGAGGATGTGTTAACTGCAGCTCAGAGGCCTGGCAAAAAGATGTGGGCTGAGGTGGTTCAGGGTAAAGGGTGTCGGGTGAAGGGAAATGGAGCACCAAGAGAATCAAAGGGGGAGGGAAAGGGGAAGGGAGGGAATGATGGTGCAACGATGATTAAGATAGACAAAAGAGCACTGAAATCGAAAGGAAAACCCCAACCGTTCACTTCAGGTGTGTGACTATGAACGTAAATGGCCTCAGAAATGAGGTCAAACGCAAATGGGTTGAGATAATGTTAATGCGTTGGAGGGTAGATGTAGTGTTTTTTCAAGAACACAATTTTAGGCAGGGGGAGGAGATTGTAATAAAGGGTTATCAAGTATTTGCTGGCAGTGCTCGGTTGTTCAAAGGGGGTGTGTTGGTGGGGATTAGGGAGACCAGCCCTTTCACCTTGTCATCATGGGAGGAGGTGGGGGGAAGGGTGGTTCGAGTGAATGGAGATTTTTTTTTTTTATTATTTTATTTAAAACAGTACATACAATACATGTCATGACAAAATCGCATATTTAAACATATACATAAGCTCCTCACCCTACCAGAAAACGAAACACAAATATAATCAATCTCCTTCATATTAACCTATTTACTAGGTTGTCTTATCTTTACTGGAAAATATCAGAATACAACTACAAACTGCAGCAAAACTATACACAAAACAAAAACTGCCTTTACCTAACCACACC
Organism: Cherax destructor; assembly: GCA_009830355.1. Classification (NCBI taxonomy): domain Eukaryota; kingdom Metazoa; phylum Arthropoda; class Malacostraca; order Decapoda; family Parastacidae; genus Cherax; species Cherax destructor. The sequence continues at coordinate 7,130 of WNWK01051022.1, forward strand.
TCAATACCCATCTCCCTGCTCACACATGTTACAAAAATTAAACACCACAACTGCCTTAATAAAAATTAAAAATCATATTACATTCCATAAACACACATGAACAATACTGTCTCTGCAAAAGTCTTACCCAAACAGTCCGAAGACCTGGTATCACTGTAATACACCAAATAACATGAAACCATTACAGCTCTACCATGTACACTTGTAAACCCCCTTCCATTCCTTTTTTTTTTTCTTTTTTTTTTAAGGAAATACCCTTTCGAGTCAGACGTAAGTCATGATTCAAGTCACAAACAACATCTTATTAAACTTGAAATTGTGTACTATCCTAACTCCCCCTTTTTTTTTTTTTTTTTTTTAAAAACATATCTCAATACAACTGTAAAACCTCATCTATATTATATACAAAACAAATTTTTTCTTTGACCTAACAACACCTCGAACAAAATCCCAACACCCTACACACACATTACTAATATTAATCAAAATTAACTGTCATTACAATGTAAGACACCATTATATTACATTCAACGATCACTTAAGATCCTAACTCTTCAAAAGTCTGGAGCCTTACCTAACCTACTGCTGTATACCACAACAGTGCTCCTAGAACCTGGTGCACATCAAATAAAACCTCCCCATACCCATACATTTCAAGATTTACCACCACCATGTCATGCTTGAACCATATGACATTCCCTGTGTATGACACAGACAAAACACAAAAATTACCCCGGTGGTAGCTGAAAACGTTAACACAAAGGAAAATAATATTTTCTCCACCCACACACACGCACCCAACATACATCCAAACACCTGCCATACGTGACACAATGTCCATACACCAACACACGGATCTCACTCACACAGGCGGCATCTCTAATAGAGATCTTCCAATATATATATATTGTGTTTTCCTTTAATTTAGTCAACAAAGGTTTGCTTTGACTCACAAACCCCTAAGAGATTATGATGATGCCGACAGTTAGAAAACAGGCAAGCTTCCCCTTATGCTCCCAACACCCCCCCTTCCCCCAACAACCCTTTTTCGCTAATCTCACTAACTACTGATTAACAAAAACAATTTTTTTTTTTTTAAATATTATTGAAAGCAGAGCACCCGAAACCTGAAGCATCAACAACAAACCATCCTCATTTCCCCTTACACCCCTGCTACCCTAATAAAACCATACCTCACACACACTCATGTTAGTCCCTCACCCCCCCTCCCCAACAATAACGCAACAGTGAGGTTCCTATAACCCAAAGAAAACGCCTTACACCACCTTCCTGCATACACCTCTTGATTACGACATCTTGTCCTATAGAAACCTGCCGCCATAGCTCTAATACGGACAGCGCCCTGCTCCTCTCTCATGCACCACGAGATGTAAATGTACTCCACCACTAAATATGCCACCCCCCTTCTTACATCCTCAGGACACGCCTCAACATCCAAACTTAACGCCCTAAGGGTTGACAAACCCTCTACCCCTACCCTTTTCAAAACCCCACTAAACCATTCCCTCACCCACCCCCAACTCCTCACAAAAGTAAATAACGTGATACGCAGTTTCAAGCCCACCGCATTTCAAGCACAACCCCTCCCTTATTATGCCCATTCTCCACAATTGTGCCCTTGATGCCAAAATGCCTAATAAAAACCTATACCCTGTTTCCCGTACCCTAGGTGGTATCAATGGAGATTGGGGAGGAGTACAGGTTAGCTTTTTGGGAGTGTATCTCCTGGCTGTGGCGAAGAAGCGATGATTTTGTTAATAATGAATTAACTTATGCTTTCCGGGGACTACCCCACGTCACTGTCATAGCAGGGGATTGGAATAGTGTGATTAGGGTTAGGGATGTAGAAGCAAGGGGGAGCGGGTGTATTCTGGGTTCATTACGAGAGGTCTTGAATGCGGTGGGGGTGGTGGATGTGGTGGGAGGGAGGGGGGAACCGGTAGACTACACTTTCTATAGGAAGAATTATGCGGCTCGTTTGGACAGAGTATATGTGACGAAAGCTGTGGTTGTGGAGAAGGTGGAGTGTATTGATGTTGGTTTTTCGGACCATCGAGGAGTTTTGTTTGAAGGGGGATGGGAAGGAGCTGTCAGGGTGTACCAGAGTTATTGGAAATTAAATACCGGAAATCAGGAAGTTTTACCAGCGGGTGGGGGGTGAGGAGGCGAGGTATAGGTATGGGTGTCAGAGGTATTTGGAAGGTTTGTTGAGTGGGTGTTATGAGGGGGATTGGGGGGGAAGGTCTAGCGAAGAGGTTGGGGTTTTGCGAAATAGACTAAGGGAGATCCAGGAGGAACAGTTTCAGGCTTTAAGACTTAGGAGTGGATTGGAGGAGGAATTAGGGGGTAACAAAGCGTCGAAGATGGTTCTGAGGCATTTTCAAAGGAGGCGGGGTAGTATGTTGATCTCTTCTATAAAGGTAGAGGAGGGAATGGGGGGTTATGAGGAGGGGCAAGAGTTGAGGACAACAGAGGGTATAGGAGGATATGCAGTGTTGGTATAGGAAAACTTATGAAAGGGAAGAACAGGATTTGGAGGCGGGTGAAGGGATTTTCCGTGGAGTTAGGAAGTGTTTGAGTGATGAGGATAGGCAGGCTTGTGAGGGAGAGATAACTGAAGAGGAAGTATGGGAAGCAATTAAAGGTCTACGGATGGGGAAATCACCTGGATCAGATGGGTTGCCAGGGAAATTGTATGTAAAGCATTGGCAGGTGTTAAAGGAGATGTTAGTGAGGGTGGTAAATGAGTTGAAAGGGGAGGGAATAATGGGGGAAACTATGAAAACTGGGGTGTTGGTAGCGAAAGGGAAGAATTCGAGGAGGTTAAGTGATTATAGGGGAATAGCTTTGATGAATACTGATTATAAAATTTTTGCAAAGATTTTAGCGAATAGAATAAAGAGGGGTTTGGGGAACATGTTGCATGAGGGACAATTGGGAGTACCTGTAAGGAGTATAATGACGGGGCATAGACGTATCAAGAGGTTTATAGATGAGAGTCGAACAGGAGGCGTATTGGACCTGGACTGGCAGAGAGCATATGATAGAGTGGATAGAGACATACTGTATAAGATTTTGGGGAAACAGGGTTTCGGGAAGGAAGTGGTGAGTTGGGTGGGTACTTTGTATGAGGAGGCTAAGTTCAGAGTGCAAATAAATGGGAGGGTAGGGGAGGCGGTGAGTATGGAGAGGGGTCTGTGACAGGGTTGTCCGCTGTCGCAGATCCTGTTTGCCTGCTTACAGGATCCCTTTTATAGGTTAGTGGAGGAGGGATTAAGTGACGGGGGAGAATAATGTGGATGGGGTAGGTATTGTAGGTTATGTAGACGATACTAACGTTTTGGTATCGTCAGAGCAGCATTTGAGCATGGTGGGAGCTTTGGGGGTGAGGGAGGGATGGGGTTGTGCTGACACATTAAAGATTTGTGGAATAGTGTTTAGTGCGAACACTATGGTAGCGAGGGAAGTAAACTTGAGAATGGTAGTGGAAGCGGCAGTACATAGGATGATGGGTTGGGGAGTAGGGGAAGTGACTTTGTTGCAAAGGGCAGTTGTCGTGAATGTATTAGTGTACAGTAAGCTATGGTTTTGTGCAGCGGTCTTATGGAGGTTGATGTGAGAAGATTATTGCAAAGTGTGCTAAAGTTTGTATGGCGGCATGGAAGGCATTGGGTGTGTAGAGAGGTGGTGGAAACTAAGGTACGTTGGGGGGGGGTTTAGGGTTGATACCCTTAAGGTGTAGGCTTAGGAGTGTGTTCGTGAGGCATGAGTTTTTACGGGGGGGAGGGGGGAGGGAGGCAGGAGAGTCAGGGGGGGGGAGTTATTGAAGTGTGAGGAAATTCTGAGAGGTTTGTTGTTGTTGCGAGATCCAGGTGCAATTAGGGTAAGTTGGCTGGATAGGATAGGACATGAGGTGATGGAGGTGAGGGGAAGGGCGAATTTTCCGTTGTATAATTGGGGTAGAACCTGGGGGTGGTTGAAAAAGTTGAAATTGAACCCGAGGGTCAGAGACACAGGGTATAGATTTCTACATGGAATCTTAGCGTCTAAGGCTCAGTTATTTGTTATGGGGAATCGGTGGGGATGGTAGGTATGACAGGTGCGGGGATCTAGATACGGCTTTTCATGCTGTATATTTTTGCGAGGGTCTGACGGGGGTATGTGCATGGTTTGGTGAAGTGTTGAGAAGGATAGGGGGAAGAGGTGTGTCAGTTCTAAGGGCGTTAAGTTTGGACGTGGGGCAGTTGTCGGAAAGCGTACAAAGGGCAATGTCTTATTTAGTTTTGGACTACATTCATATATCGTGGGGAATGAGGGAGGTGAGAAGTGATGTAAGAATAAGGGCTTTAGCAGCAGGGTTTTATAGAACGAAATGTCGTAATAATAGCCTGTATGGGAGGGTATGGGAGAGGGATTTTCCAAGTGGTTATCGGGATTTAACAGTACCTAGGTTACTAAGCATGACAAGGTGAAAGGGAGGGGCTGCCTAGTTTGTTGGGAGTTTAGGTTGGGGTTTAGGGTAGCATGGGAGGGGGGTTGTCTGTTGGGTAGGGTAGGATGCACGTGGGTGGGGGGAGGTTGGGGGGGTTGAATGGGTGGGGCGTGTGAGGAGGGTGGTATAGTTAGGTCAGGGGAAAGGGTTGGAGGTTGGTTTCGTTTCAGTGCTCTTGGTTTAATGTGATGAGGCAAGTCATCTTTTGAGTATGTACCTAATGTTGTGATAGGTATTATATGGCATTGTTCACATGTGCGAGGTTGCAAAACAAATTTTTTTCATATGTTTGCATGAAGGTCATTGCAATGTTGTTAATATATATATAACGATGTGGAAGTTGTAAAGTTTAAGGGTAGGATTTATGTTATGTGACGTGTCATGGAATATTCAATGTTTCTAAATGCTAGGAATATACAATCTGTTCTTAAATATATGAGTTTTCATTAACAGGGCCGGATTAATTGTTATGTTGTGAAAAAAAAGGTGCTAGGCATGGGTTTTGGGGAAGTTTGAAGGATAAAAGGGGGGGGAAATTTGTCAATTCTAAAGGGGGTTGGGTTTGGGGGGTGGGGGAATTTTCCAAAGCTTTCAAAGGCAATTCTTATTTAATTTTGGACTACATTCATATATCGTGGGAATGGGAAGGGGAGAAAATGATGTAAGAATAAGGGCTTTAACGCAGGGTTTTATAGAACAAATTCGTAATAATAACCTGTATGGGGGGGGTATGGGGGAAAAAAATTTTCCCCCCTGGTTTGGATTTAACAGTACCTAGGTTACTAAGCATGACAAAAAGGGGAAAGGGGGGGGCTGCCTAGTTTTTTGGGGGTTTTGGTTTGGGGGTTTTGGGAGATGGGAGGGGGTTTTCTGTTGGGTAGGGTTTGGATGCACGTGGGTGGGGGGGGTTGGGGGGGGTTTAATGGGTGGGGCGTGTGAGGAGGGGGTATAGTTAGGTCAGGGGAAAGGGGTTTGGGGGTTGGTTT